>JAWPHD010008627.1:0-113038 GCA_037043455.1 Cyrtodaria siliqua | reverse complement strand
AACTCGCCATCCCATAAGCTATGCTGGCCCTTGGCCAGTAGAGCTAAAAACTATAAGCCAATCTCAAGTTCAAATTGTTTTCTTAATTTTGAATAATGATAATCCTTGTAAGATCCGTTACTTAATCTCTTTCGTTTAGTTACTCCTTGGAAGTCAGTAGAATTTTGAATGAATGAATGAATGGTGTTTTACGGGACGTCGACACATAAATAGGTCATATTGTGCGCAAAAATTGATGAAAAATGAAGTATTATTTAAAAATTAGTGTAAATATATAAAGATAAAACTATTAAAAAATAAGGGATGATAAGGTGTAATATAAATATGTATGTAAATCAACAAATGCCCGTCAACGGGCATATAAACAAGTAAATATATATAAGAACACATTATAATGATTTATATAGTCTGATCTCTTTTAGGAAATCTAAAACAAGACTAAAATCTACAGTTTCAAATAACTCTTTCATAGTATTAACATTGTAGTACCTTTGACGTAGAGGATCAAAGTCTACACATTCCAATAAGATGTGTTTGACAGAATTTTGAACAACATTTGTTTAGTAGAATTTTGAACAACATTTGTAATATCCTGCAAACTCATTGTGTCATCTTATTAGGAAACCAATATTTAAATGTAAAATACAATATATCACTGTCACCGGTGTTATAATGTGTATATTACAACTGCACAATCACTTTGTTCTTTTTTTCCATTCCATAACTTTTAAACATCCAGATAATTATACAAGTATTCAATATTGTGAAACTTTCTGTCAAACTCAAGATTCAAATTTTGTGGTCTGTTTGTCTACTGCTCAACGATTGGTCACAGAAAACACAGCCTTATCATAGTTGACCATCTCATGTGGTGAAATCAGGCCAGACATTTCATTCCATATGTTTACAAATCATGATGACAACACACCGTGTAACTTTGGAACTAACCTCAGAATAGGAGGAAACTATAAAAGCACTGTTTGGACACAACAACTGGGATTACATCAAAATAGAATCACCCAAGGTAAGTCATTCTTTTAATTTATTTTAATTCTAAATTTTACCTTATGTTTCATCAGGTATTTAATTGTATGTCTGATATGTGTATGCACTCAAGCAGTATCAGTGAAGTTATCATATTTAATAAATGCAGCATACTTATAGTGAAATGCCTTATGTGTGAACAAACTGGTATATTGTACGTTTTTCTATTTATTTACCTTTACAGATTTACATTGAAAGTCAGTCATTTATTGTTCTTGATCAAACATCTGGACTAATTGAGTGGATATCTGATATAACATTTTAATTAAGATTATCTATACTTGTATGACAAAACCGAAATACTAATTGAACGCTCATTTATTTATTGTAGCAAAACGGCAACAAAAGTCAAAACGACAAGAGACAGAAGATGAGCCAAGAAATGGTCACATCGGAGATAATCACGAAGAAGAGGTAGAGGAAGAGGTAGTGTTGATTTATGGAGAATGTGAACACTGTTTTCAGGCACCATGTGCGACATCACGAAACTTTTTATGGATAGGAAATGGACAGGCTCCGTGTAATGAAAATAGTGCCATTAGACGTGCAAAATATACACATTACTGGAAAATAATTTCAAATTTAGGTGGCTGGAATGACCCACGTTATTTATGCGTGAAGCAGGCACGTGCCAATGGAGGAGAATGGGCAATTCACCATCGCAAAGAAGTCATGCCAAAATGTGTGTTGACACAGATGAGGACATTTTATCCAAATCCAAAGGGAGCACCCTACATGGATCATAAATGGGAATAAAAGTGTATATCAAGGAACTATTATAATTAGGTGGATTACAAAATATGTAACTCTCAGTGAATCTTCCTGATAATGAACTATTAAAATGTAATGATAAAAAGTATTTTGTCTTTATTACACAATTAAAACACACCCCCCAATCATGTGTAATTCTCTGTCTGATAATATCTCTAAACTTCTAAGCTTCGTACTGACCACTCTGAACCATATCACTTAGCACCCCATGCTGTTATTTTTATGGCTTCAATTAGGAATAATAGCCCCTTCACTGCAGCACATGTCAATCACACATAAGTTCTCCAGGACAACCACGCTAGCCCTTTAATTGTATATATAAAATTGCCTCAGGATCTATTGCAAATAGAATTAAATCAACACTTATTAAGCTGATAAATAAAGATTAATCCAGTTTTATCTCAGGAAGATACTTAGGAGAAAATACCAGACTTATATATGATGTTATGCAATACGCAGAAGAAAATAATCTGTCGGGTTTAATTCTCTTGATTGACTTTGAAAAAGCTTTCGACTCTCTATCTTGCGCCTTTATATTTAAAGTACTTAATTTTTTCAACTTTGGAGAACGTTTTATATCATGGATAAAGGTTTTATATAAAAATGCCAATTTGTTAATCAAGGGGGAAACCTGTCATCGTTTTCAACATCGGAAGGGGCTGCCGCCAGGGGGACCCCTTATCACCTTATATTTTTATTTTGTGCGCTGAAATAATGGCGATTAGGATAAGAATTAACAATAAGATTAAAGGTATTACTATAGAGAATGTAGAAATTTAAATTTCGCAATATGCAGATGATACATCTGTCCTTTTGGATGGATCTGATACATCCCTGAATGAAACACTATCAGAACTACATAAATATTCTAAATATTCTGGTTTAAACTTAAATTTTGACAAAACACAAGTGGTATGGATAGGGAAGAAAAAATACAGTTCAGATACAATCAAAACAAAATGGAAACTTACCTGGGGAAAAGATAATTTTAAGCTACTAGGAATACATTTTAATTGTCAACTTAGGTAAAATGATAAAATTAAACTATAATGATAAGATTTTAAAAATCCAAAATACAGTAAAGATATGGAAGCGAAGATATTTAACGCCACTTGGTAAAATCACGGTTATAAAAACATTGTGACTTCCTATTTTAAATCATATATTTATATCTCTTCCACACCCAAATGAAAACACAATTGCAAAAATTAATAACATATTTTATGATTTTCTATGGGAAGGGCCTGCAAAAATTAAAAAAACAGTTATAGTTAAACAATATTCTGAGGGCGGTCTCAAAATGATAAATCTGAAAGCTTTCATACTTAGTCTTAAATCAACCTGGTTAAGAAGACTAATAACTAATGAGGGGACTTGGAAGCAGCTTGTTAAAAACCTAATAGACATTAAAAAATTAACATCTTTCGGTAAAGATTACTGTGAAACATTAATAACATTAATAACATGAGGTCAATGACCTTGAAGCTCTAACGATTGATTTTGATTTCAGGAAGTAGTCGCTACACACTTGTTTTTTTAGCCGTGGCGGCCATCTTGAATTTCCGGCCGACCTGAAATTTTGCTAGGATCAATAAGACATCAAGAGCAACATTCCTGTGAAGTTTCATGAAAATCCGTCAAGTAGTTTCAAAGGAATAGTCGCTACAAGTTTTCATTATATAACTCTATGTAAACAAAGATGGCCGCTGACAGCCATGTTTAACGTCGAATAAAAATAATGTTTGACTCTGATAACCATCATGTCATGCTGATCATTTTACAAAAAGTCCCATATCAATACCACTTAAGAGTTTTCAAGACGTAGTCGCTACAAGCTTCTTTTTTAAAAAATCTAATTTTAGCTGTGGTGGCCATCTTGAATTTCTGGCCGATCTGAAATTTTGCTAGGATCAATTAAACATTAAGAGCAACATTCCTGTAAAGTTTCATGAAAATCTGCCAAGTAGTTTCAAAGGATTAGTCGCTACAAGTTTTTACTATATAACTCTATGTAAACAAAGATGGCTGCTGGCAGCCATGTTTAACGTTGAATCAAAACAATTTTTGACAAGGACCAACATGATGTCATGCTGATCATTTTACAAAAAGTCCAATATCAATATCACTTATAGTTTTCAAGTAGTAGTCGATACAAACCAATTATTTTGAAAATCTATTTTTAGCCATGGCAGCCATCTTGAATTTCCGGGCGACCTGAAATTTTGCTAGGATCAATTAGACATCAAGAGCAACATTCCTGTGAAGTTTCATGAAAAAGTTTCATGAAAATCCGTCAAGTAGTTTCAGAGGAGTAGTCGCTACAAATTTTCATTATATAACTCTATGTAAACAAAGATGGCCACTGGCAGCCATGTTTAACGTCGAATCAAAATAATGTTTGGCTCTTATAACCATCATGTCATGCTGATCATTTTACAAAAAGTCCCATATCAATATCACTTATAGTTTTCAAGAAGTAGTCGCTACAAACTTCTTTTTTAAAAATCTATTTTTAGCTGTGGCAGCCATCTTGAATTTCTGGCCGATTTGAAATTTTGCTAGGATCAATTAGACATTAAGAGCAATATTCCTGTAAAGTTTCATGAAAATCTGTCAAGTAGTTTCAAAGGAGTAGTCACTACAAGTTTTTACTATATAACTGTATGTAAACAAAGATGGCCTCTGGCAGCCATGTTTAACGTTGAATCAAAACGATTTTTGACAAGGACCAACATCATGTCATGCTGATCATTTTAGAAAAAGTCCCATATCAATATCACTTATAGTTTTCAAGAAGTAGTCGCTACAAACTTGTATTTTGAAAATTTATTTTTAGCCGTGGCGGCCATCTTGAATTTCCGGCCGACCTGAAATTTTGCTAGGATCAATTAGACATGAAGAGCAACATTCCTGTGAAGTTTCATGAAAATCCGTCAAGTAGTTTCAGAGGAGTAGTTGCTACAAGTTTTCATTATATAACTCTATGTAAACAAAGATGGCCGCTGGCAGCCATGTTTAACGTCGAATCAAAACGATTTTCGACAAGGACCAACATCATGTCATGCTGATCATTTTAGAAAAAGTCCCATATCAATATCACTTATAGTTTTCATGAAGAAGTCGCTACAAACTTGTTTTTTAAAAACCTATTTTTAGATCTGGCGGCCATCTTGGATTTCACATCAACATGAATTTTTGCTAGGATCAACTAGACTTCATGGGCAACATTTCTGTAAAGTTTCATGAAAATCCATTCAGTAGTTTCAGAGGAGAAGTCGCTACAAAAAAAAGTTTACGGACAGACGGACGACGGACGCCGCACCACGGCATAAGAAATGAAAAACAGTTTCTGGATTGATGTGCTAAATTCATATACTAAACTTATTGAGTATAGTATACCTAACTCACCAGAAGAATTTGGGTCAATCCCACTATTCTATAATAATAATATTCTGATTGGCTCTAAGCCTATGGCATCAGGTTTATAAATGACCTTATCAAGGAAAATGGTGATTTTTACTCTTTAACTGAGCTTGAAGAAAATACTGGTATTAAACAAATTTTCTAATTTATGAAGGCGTACTGGTTGTGTACCAGTTATCGTCATTCACCAGATTTCGTCATTATCAATAAAACGTTTGATGTTGTGATTATTTTTCGACCCCACTTTAAAAATCACTACACACTATCATTAGAAGATTGGAGAGGAAAAAATATTTTAGAAATGTTAACAAACTCTCTCAAACCAACGCGTTAACCTATATAAATACCGTTATCAACAAAACACAATTGGGGGAATCACACGCTAATGCGCATGCGCAGGAAAGTTTCCTTTTAAAATATCTGACCCGTTACGTCAAACCTACATGACCAAAAAAATAATAACGTGTGTTAAACATTTTCAGCCAAGGGAGACGAGTACACGTAAATCAAAATACCGTATTTTACCTTGTATAGTACGCAGTTTTTTTACCACTTTTACGGTTTCCGAAAGGGGGGTGCGTACAATATAAGGAAACAATAAAAAGAACTTTTTTTTTTCTTGCAGGAAATCGATGTCTGGGAAGAAAAACGTTGCGACGAACAGACATTGAGACAGAAAATTGTGGATACCGATAATACACAATTTTTTCGTAATTTATTCGCTTCATATAAGTAATATATTGACTTAATCCGATTTATAAATGAATAAAGTGTATTATGATGCTTCTTTTTGTATAAATGTTTGCATGTTTGTTGTAAAACTTCAATAAATTGTGTGAAAAATCGTCCCTCGATCTTTTTGTTTATATCGCGTGACGTAATATCACGTGACTTCCAGCTGTTTAGACTGGTACATACTGGGAACATGTAGTATTTTTACAGTTCTATTCTATTCTTATATTTATAGGATTTTATTTAATATTTTATAAAAAATTAATGAAGTTTTTGCTTTATTTTGAAATACATATATTTTAGACGGCGTAGAAAGGCAGAATCACCCTACTTTGAAATGGCAATTATTCAATAATGCTTGTTACCCTTGTGAAAACATGCTTACCGGTACACATTTGATGATTGATAATTGGGTCAAACAATATCGCACCTCGGCTGCAGTTTTGACACATTATAAACACGGGTAGAATGTGTTGTTCTATTTTTATAATCCTTTGAAGTTGCCGCGAGTATCGCCTATTTCTGAGGATGCACTTTGACACGCCGTGTGACCTTTACCAGATTTAGCCATGGGGTACAGGTAACCTATCAAGCGTTACACATCTGATTCACTTATGATAAACTCTGGTTCCCGTGAATACACGATGTTAGTATAATCGGCGTAATGGATTAAGGTAACCAACGACTTTGTTGTGTTTTAGTAGATGTAATTATCGGATTACGGACAATTATCTGCGGCATTATAATTGGCTCTTTGATGAGATGATACAAGATAGGTACTCCCCTGAAGATTGGCAATTAATGATTGAAGTAATTTTATTTTTTTGTACGCTAATTATCTCGATCGTGATTTTTTTTAATTTTTTAATTTTTTATTTTTATTTTCGTTGAATGGTTCATCTAGGAAAACTACTGTCAACACAAATAAATAAACACACCCACACACCTCCCACTAGTTTATTTTACCACTATTACTACAATACATCACAGTCTGAATATGCGTTATACAAATGAAAATGAAAAGCTTCTTCTGCTCATGTTTCTTAACAAATGACTTCACCTTTATCTGAAAAAGAAAGCATAATATTTTGATGCGTATTATACACGGAAACAACTTTTTTACCCCAGTTTTGACCTCCGAGAAGGGGGTGCGTTATATACACGGGTGCGTACTATACAAGGTAAAATACGGTAATTAAATTTTTGCGAACAGTTGTTTCCCTTTAAATTATGAATGTCGAAGTGAAGTAAATTACACCCGATATGGCACAGTTGAAAGATCGTTTTAAATTGTAGATTTGACTTTTTTCTAAAAAAAAAAATTGTTTATTCAAATGCAATAGTATATTTATGTTTCAATTAATAACTACACAAGTTTTCATCATCCCAAATTTGGGTTATTCGGTATTAAACTGAAGATGACGATAACTACTACATTCAGCTCGGACGACCGGCCCATTTCAGTCTATATTTAGTAACGGTCACGTGACACTTGTTACCGAGAATAAAAATAATGTAAACACAGAATATTTACGGCAAAGGGGTAAGCTTCTCTACTGGCAAAAATATTTATGAGATGACTAGTTTTGAATTAGATATAGTAAAGAACCAACATAAAAATGACGATATCTGGTATACAGCCAGTAGTAGCTGCCATTAAAACATTTAAGAAAAGGTTACAAAATTTTACAATTAAAACAAGAGGTCAATGACCTTGAAGCTCTACTGATAGATTTTGATAGCTAGGTCAGCATTCCTACTGATAGATTTTGATAGCTAGGTCAGCATTCCTGTGAAGTTTCATAAAAACTGTCAAGTAGTTTCAGAGGAGTAGTCGCTACAAGTTGAAGTTTTTACTATATAACTCTAGGTAAACAAAGATGGCCACTGGCAGCCATGTTTAATGTCAAATCAAAATAATTTTCGACAAGGATCAACATCTTGTCATTGCTGATCATTTCAGAAAAAGTCCCATATCAATATCACTTATAGTTTTGAAGAAGTAGTCGCTACAAACTTGTTTTTAAAAATCTATGTTTAGCCGTGGTGGCCATCTTGAATTTCCGGCCGACCTAAAAAAAATCTGGGATCAATCAGACATCAAGAGCAACATTCCTGTAAAGTTTTATGAAAATCCGTCCAGTAGTTTCAGAGGAGTAGTCACTACAAATTTTACTATACAAACTCTATGTAAACAAAGATGGCCACTGGTGCCCAGGTTTAATTTTGATTCAAAATAATTTTCGACAAGGATCAACATCATGTCATGCTGATCATTTTAGAAAAAGTCCCATATCAATATCACTCACAGTTTTCAAGAAGTAGTCGCTACAAACTTTTTTTCAGAATATGTTTTTAGCCATGGTGGCCATCTTGAATTTCCGGCCGACCTAAAAAAGTTCTGGGATCAATTAGACATCAAGAGCAACATTCCTGTGAAGTTTCATAAAAATTTGCCAAGTAGTTTCAGAGGAGTAGTCGCTACAAGTTTTTAGTATATAAATCTATGTAATGTTTAAAGTCGCATCGAAATAAATTTCGACAAGGATCAACATCATGTCATGCTGATCATTTTAGAAAATGTCCCATATCAATATCACTTACAGTTTTTAAGAAGTAGTCGCTACAAATTTATTTATTTAAATCTATTTTTAGCCGTGGCGGCCATTTTGAATTTACGTCCAGTCTGAAATTTTTCTAGGATCAACTAGACATCAAGAGCAACATTCCTGTGAAGTTTCATGAACATCCGTCAAGTAGTTTCAGAGGAGTAGTCGCTACAACTTTTTACTATATAACTCTATGTAACCAAAGATGGCCACTAGCAGCCATATTTAACGTCGAATCAAAATATTTTCGACAAGGATCAACATCATGTCATGCTGATCATTTTAGAAAAAGTCCCATATCAATATCACTTATACTTTTCAAGAAGTAGTCGCTACAAACTTGTATTTTAAAACTCTATTTTTAGCTTTGGCGGCCATCTTAGATTTCACATCAACATGAATTTTTGCTAGGATCAACTAGACTTTATAGGCAACATTTTTGTTAAGTTTCATGAATATCCATCCAGTAGTTTCAGAGGAGTAGTCGCTACAAATAAAAGTTTACGGACAGACAGACGGAAGGACAGACGGACGACGGATGCCGCACCACGGCATAAGCTCTGCTGATCTCTGATCAGTCGAGCTAAAAATGAAGAAATAAAGAATGACATAAAAGGTTTACCTCCAGTGGGATTAGCTTCCCAGTGTACAAGAAGATTAAGATTGTTCTATGGGGTAACCATTTGAACAAGCTTGATAGAGGACCATAAGCTTATAGTAAATGCAAAATATTAAACCTCTGGCTCTAGTAGTTAAGATTTTTTCCCCTGTATAAGTCTATGTAAAACTGTGATCCTCCGGGGCGGGAACAAATTTGAACAAACTTAGTAGAGAACCATAAGCTGATGCTACATGTAATACAAGAAAGCTCTGTGGCTTGTGGTTTGAGAGAAGATTTTTTAAAAAGTTTTTTCCTATATGTCTATGGAAAACTTTGGACCCCTGGAGCAAGGCCATTTTTAACCCCGGGGATTTACTTTGAATAAACTTGATAGTCTAGGCATTGGCGATCATTTTAAAAGGAAAACTGTCGAAATCTATCCAGCAGTTCTTGAGAAGATTTTTTAAGTTTTCGACTATATATGGTAATGGCGACCATCTTGGATGTCACACTGACCTAAATTTAACAAATCTTAAAAGCATTTATCTAAGGATCATCCATTTGAAGTTTGGTCAAAATTGGCCAAAATGAGATATAGGGTCCTGTAGAAACCACAGCGTCCGAACGCAATGGCATTGTAGGTCCACACTGTACTGCAAACTAGGACTTGAAAATACAATGAAAGAGACAAAAATCAACAGAAAGGGTGGTGAAGACATGTTTACCGACTTGGAACAGTCAGTAGGCAATAAGGCCTACTAGTTAGCTTTTTATATGCGCACAATCCTCGCTATTATTCTGTCTTCAGCGCCCAAATAGACAAGACAGTGTAAACAAAACTACATCCCATCAAAGGAATTCTCTAACAATAAAGTCCACATCCAGAGAAACTAACTAAAGAAACACATAGAGTCCCAAGAGGTAGTCCAGTCATCGCACAAGTGAAAAGTGAAGCGTAATGACTGACTGTAGAGGGGTCAATCACTAAACATGCAGTGCGCTGTAAAACCAAAGGGTTATATCCTTTTCTGACGAACTTCCTGATTAAATTTGTAAAGCGGTCAGGAAACCTGTCAGACCTTTTTAACTTTCGAAGTTTATAGACCACATCTCCATAAAACGAGGGTTGTGATATGCCTAGTCGCAGAAGTGTTTTAAGGTTGGTGTTGTACTTTTCCAGCAGGCCCTCGTTGCGGCGGTATAATTTAGAGAAAGATCTACGTAGTTTGTGATAACGAAAACCCTGCTGAAGAAGTTTACTTGTAAAACTTGATTTCGATCATTGAAGTCTATAACATCATTACATGCTCTAGCAAATCGAATGAGCTGGGATATATACACCCCGTATGAGGTAGCACGAGGTATATCTCCATCCAGGTGTGGATAGTTAACGATGTTAAAATTGAAATCATCTCTCTTATCATAGATTTTAGTATGAATACAATCATTTGAAATCGAGAAATGCTGCTACTGTATCCGAACTGTTGGCTTTATTCAACGTGATCTCTGGTGGATAAATGTTAGTAACCATATGAGCAAAGAACGGATTATCAATATTGAGTATGTCATCAAGATACCGAGAAGTATTATTAAAGGCATCAATAATTTCACCCTGGCTAGCAGGTGACAAACTCAACATAAAATCTCTTTCATAGCAGTACAAAAACAAATCTGCAACAAGTGGCACACAGTTAGTACCCATAGGAATACCAACAACCTGGCGGTAAATAGTTTTACCGTATCTTATAAAGATGCTATCCAGAAGAAAAGATAAGGCTCTACAAACATCAGTACAAGTCCACAAATTATACTTATCAATGGGGGCATTAGTGAAGAAAGCCCTGACATTATTACAAGCTAGAAAAGTTGTACCTTCTCTAGCAAATGTCTTCTGAATAAGCTGAAGCAATTTTTCTTTGATAAGATTATGTGGTAGTGTAATACAGTGTAGAAAAGTCGTAGGTGCTTAGAGAAGAGGCATGAAAATGCTTACACCGTAGTTTGTCAAGAACTTCTCCAGAGTTCTTGATAGACCAAAACAGATTGATTCCCGAGTTTTCGAAAGCCTTTCCGCAATATTTTACAATATGTTCTTTAATCGCAGAAAGTCAGGAAGTCAATAGTTTTGATATATTGGTCGTGGTACATGAACTAGAATTAGCGATAAAACGTGCTTTGTAAGGAATTTTGTGAAGTTTGGGTTAGGTACATTGTAGGGAGTTTCGTCTGCTTACTAATTACAGAAACCTTTATAGTCTCCATAAAGGTCACATGCTGGGAAACAATGCCCGTCTCCAGCAAGCTGTTTCTGAGGAGAAGTTACTTGAAGCAAAAGTTAACGATGACGACGACCGACGGACGGACTGACGGACGAACGAAGAGTGATCCGAATAGTTCACCTGTGAGCCTTTGGCTAAAAAACAAAAAACATTCGGTGGGGTGTGGGGTTTGAAGGGCAGGAGCGCAGCATAGCTATAGGTGTAGAATTGATCATCCAAAACACAGATGCCCATGCCCCAATATGGGTGAAGTATGAAGAACGCTATAAGAAAACCCAATCCAAAATTTGGGTGACATAAGAAAAATATTTTAACAGATATAGATATAACAGCTTAGATGCAAACGTTAATCTGCATTTATTGCACATTTTATGGGCCATCACAATTTGGGTTCCATTGGAGGCCATAATTTGTAGAAGACGAAATAACTTACGCAACCCTTTAAAACATACTATAAGGAAACCAATTCCCAAATTTAGTTAGGCTAGGACAAGAAATGTATGAGTTATAGACCTGTAAACACAGCTTACACGCAAAATTAGATGTGAACTGACACTTTTTAAGGGCTATCAGAATTTGGGTTCCAAGGGAGCCCAGGGGTTACAGGAACCAAAATTACTTAGGCAGTCCTTAAGATAATGCTATAAGGAAGCTCATGGCCAAATTTGGTTGTGCTAGGATAAGAAATGTAAGGGAGATAGACTTGTAAACACAGCTTACACGCAAACCTTGATGTGAGACGCCGGCGCCAACGCCGACTCCGGGGTGAGTGCATAAGCTCTCTTATTCTTCGATTAGTCGAGCTAAAAAATAAAAAAAACTTTTACCTCCAGTGAGATTTGAACCCATGGCATGTTCCCAGTGTACAAGAAGTAATTCAAAGATTTTTCTATGGTGGCCATCTTGGATATTGCATTGACCTAATTTTAAAAAATTTGAAAAACATTCACCTAAGGACCATCCATGTGAATTTTGGTCAAAATTTCTCAATACAAGTCTATGTAAAACATGTGACCCCTGGGGCGAGGCCAAATGGTCACCATTTCAACAAACTTGGTAAAGGACCATAAGCTGATGTAACATGCAACATATGAGAACTATATGCCTTATGGTTTTGGAAAATATTTTTTCATGTTTTACCCTATATAAAGTCTATGTAAAATGTGCAAAATCTCCATATACAAACTTTGATTTTTGGTGGAATTATGGGACTTTTCATCTGATTGTATTTCACGAGTACCTTTATTCGAGACATTCAACGACTGCTGATTTCTTGTTAAAATCTATTTTTAGCCGTAGGGGCCAACTTGCATTCCCGCCTGACCTGATTTTTACTTAGGACAAACTAGACATCAAGAGCAGTTTTCCTGTAATGTTTCATGAAAATCCATATAGTGCTTTCAGAGGAGTATTTGCCAAAGGTTTTTTGTATATAACTCTATGTAAACAAAGATGGCCACTGGTGGCAATGTTTGACATCAAATCCAAATGAATTTTGTTAAGGAACAACTAAATGTCATCCCAGTCACTTTGGTAGAGGTTCCAAATGAATACCACTTATAGATTTTTAGAGGTAGTCAACGCAAAATTGTATTCCTATATATATTTTAGCTGTGGCAGTCATTTTTAATTTCCGGATATCGATGTTACCGAAGGTTAGATATAATGTTATATTTTACGCATCAATTTCTGGCTAATATACTGACTATTTGGATGTTCGTCAAATCAAAACTACTTCAGCCTTGACTTCTTAATATTCATGAGTTAGTATATCAGTTGAAGAATAGTATTTGTATCTTTAAACACAGCTAATACACTGTATTCTATGCAAAATCGAGACACTGCATAGTTCAGAATATTTGGGTTCCATGGGAGTACAGGGAATATATCAACTAAAATTACTTATGAAGCCCTTAAGATAATACTATAAGGAAGCTCATGGCCAAATTTAATGAGCTATGCCAAGAAATGTAAGAAATATAGATCAGGAAAAACAGCTTACTAGCAAAAGTCGATGTTGAGTGTGACGCAGACACAAATGCCGACTCCAGGGTGATTACATAAGCTCTTTTATTCTTTGAATAGAAAAGCTAAAAAGTATGAGTATGTCAATAGAAAATAATGACAATTTTAAAATGTAGAGCACATACCTGAGTTCTACATCAAACCATTTGCCTTTATCCAACTCCAACATATACATGTTGTTGTAGAACTTCCCCTTTATCTGCTCCTCATTCTCTTCCTAAAAAGGAAAAAACTCTACCTCTTGTACACCAGTACGTTTTTTTCCCTCAATTATTGGTTTCAATTATGACAAAACAATTACTCACAATGTTCGACACATTATTATAATCTACCTAAAATTAAAACAAGAGGTCAATGACCTTGAAGATCTACTGACAAATTTTGATAGCTAGATCAGCCATGGGAACTTCTGAAGTTTTAATGGAAATAGGACCAGCACTCTATGTAAACAAAGATGGCTGTTGGCAGCCATGTTTGACATCAAATCAAAACAATTTTGTTTAGGACCAACTACATATTTTAGTAAAGGTTCCACATCAATACCACTTATTGTTTTTGAGAAGTCCACATAGTTGTATTATTAAAATCTATTTATAGCTATGGCTCAGGGCTTCTAAAATCGCCGGTTTATCAGTTCCCAGACCGAAATCTGTTTCTCCAGACCGTTTTTCTTTTCAAAATCTCTGTTTAAATCGGTCCAGATATTTTATCTATAGGTCGTTAAAAAATCTACAATTGCCCTTTACCCTCCTTCTAATATCTTAAACCAATGCCTTGCGGCAATATTCTTTAATCCATAACACAATTGTTTGTCACTCGCTGTGCGAAAGTAGGTCAATTTGGACTAAACCATTACCGATAGTAGGGAGTTTTCCGGAAGAGTCTATAGCTAGGTAGCATGCCTTTGATGTGTGATCAGAGAAAGTATATCACGCGTTCTGTCGGTTCACTAAAGCGAGTGTTACCGTCTGTAATTTCTTTGATGTACCGTTAGTCGAAAGGTGTTAGCCTCTTTGCTTGTGTCGGTTTGTTTTTTGAAGTGGCCAAAGCTTGGACTGAAATTTGTTTGCGTCATTAAAAAAAATTAAATACCGAGCGGTGTTACTTGTTTGTTTGATTTTTTTTTTACAATAACTTTAAGTATAATATTAATGACATTAATGAAAAACGATATTACTCAAATTTATGTAAAATCGTATATAATCACGAACATTACTGCTGTTCGTTAGTCATAGTTAATAGATATGGCACAGCGAAGTATTTTGACAATGTTCAAAAAGTCGGATGAGGCACCGACTAGGTTAGAAAACCGGACTGGCAACCCGGTAGAAATAGATAACCGGGCTGGCAACCCGGTAGAGTTGGACAAACGGGCTGGAAACCCGGTAGAGATAGGGTGTGATATAGTTGGGGAGGATCCGACTGGCAACCCGATCGAGTCTGTGAGAGCGCAGACTGAGGGCTCTGATGAGCTTACTGAGACTAGAACGTCTCAAGACGCTTTCATGCTGATGTTTAAACACAAACACAGCAGTAAATCAGTCACAGTTATTTCAAAGAAACGCAAACTGACAGCAAGCAGTTCCTCTGATTTAACTCCCACCTATTTTATATCTAATTTTCTCTACAATAAAATAGACCATCTTCATTTTTTTAGTTACCTACATTAGTGATTAGAACACTTGTGAATCATGTGGCAGCGGGGTTTGTCCCTTAAATTGCTGCTGAACAGTGTAATCACTCCAGGATATCGACCTTCAGAAAACACATTTGGAAAAAATAACAAGAGGTCAATGACCTTGAAGCTCTACTGATTGATTTTGATTTCAGGAAGTGGCGGCCATCTTGAATTTCCGGCCGACCTGAAATTTTGCTAGGATCAATTAGACATCAAGAGCAACACTCCTGTGAAGTTTCATGAAAATCCGTCAAGTAGTTTCAGAGGAGTAGTCGCTACAAGTTTTCATTATATAACTCTATGTAAACAAAGATGGCTGCTGACAGCCATGTTTAACGTCGAATCAAAATAATGTTTGACTCTGATAACCATCATGTCATGCTGATCATTTTACAAAAAGTCCCATATCAATATCACTTATAGTTTTCAAGACGTAGTCGCTACAAACTTCTTTTTTAAAAAATCTAATTTTAGCTATGGTGGCCATCTTGAATTTCTGGCCGATCTGAAATTTTGCTAGGATCAATTAAACATTAAGAGCATCATTCCTGTAAAATTTCATGAAAATCTGCCAAGTAGTTTCAAAGGAGTAGTCGCTACAAGTTTTTACTATATAACTGTATGTAAACAAAGATGGCCGCTGGCAGCCATGTTTAACGTTGAATCAAAACGATTTTTGACAAGGACCAACATCATGTCATGCTGATCATTTTAGAAAAAGTCCCATATCAATATCACTTACAGTTTTCAAGAAGTAGTCGCTACAAACTTGTTTTTTTAAATCTATTTTTAGCTGTGGTGGCCATCTTGAATTTCTTGCCAACCTGAAATTTTGCTAGGATCAACTAGACATCAAGAGTAACATTCCTGTGAAGTTTCATGAAAATCCGTCTAGTAGTTTCAGAGAAGTAGTCGCTACAAATTTTTACTATATAAACTCTATGTAAACAAAGATGGCGGCTGGCAGTCATGTTTAATGTTGAATCCAAATATTTTCGACTAGGATCAACATCATGTCATGCTGATCATTTTAGAAAAAGTCCTATATCAATATCACTTATAGTTTTCAAGAAGTAGTCGCTACCAACTTGTTTTTTAAAAACCTATTTTTAGCTGTGGTGGCTATCTTGAATTTACGGCTGACCTGAAATTTTGCTAGGATCAACTAGACATCAAGAGCCACATTCCTGTGAAGTTTCGTGAAAATACGCCAAGTAGTTTCGGAGGAGTAGTCGCTACAAGAAAAAGTTTACAGACAGACGGACGGACGACTTTGATCAGTCGAGCTAATAAAACATGAGGCCACTGGGGCGACTCAAATTTGACCTTAGTGTCACCATTTGAACAAACTTGGTAGTGGATCATAAAATGGTGGTAAATATAATACATTAAACCTTTGACTCTTGTAGTTTCAGAGAATAAGATTTTTAAAGTTTTTTCCTATACAAGTCTATGTAAAACGTGACCTCCTGGGTAGGGCCGAAATTGACCACCGGGTCACCATTTGAACAAACTTGGTAGAGGACCATAATACAAAATATTAAACATTTGACTCTTGTAGTTTCAGAGAAGAATATTGTTTTTCCCTTTATAATTCTATATAATACTGTGAAACCTGGGGCGGGGTCAAATCTGACCCGAGGGTCACCATTTGAACAAACTTGGTAGAGCCATAAGTTGAAGGTAATGCAAAATATTTAACCTCTAGCTCTTGTACTTTGAGAGAAGAGTTTTTAAGTTTTTTCCCTATATATGTCTATGTAAAACATTCCTGTGAAGTTTCATGAAAATCCGTCAAGTAGTTTCAGAGGAGTAGTCGCTACAAGTTTTCATTATGTAACTCTATGTAAACAAAGATGGCCGCTGGCAGCCATGTTTAACGTCGAATCAAAACGATTTTCGACAAGGACCAACATCATGTCATGCTGATCATTTTAGAAAAAGTCCCATATCAATATCACTTATAGTTTTCATGAAGAAGTCGCTACAAACTTGTTTTTTAAAAACCTATTTTTAGATCTGGCGGCCATCTTGGATTTCACATCAACATGAATTTTTGCTAGGATCAACTAGACTTCATGGGCAACATTTCTGTAAAGTTTCATGAAAATCCATTCAGTAGTTTCAGAGGAGAAGTCGCTACAAAAAAAAGTTTACGGACAGACGGACGACGAACGCCGCACCACGGCATAAGCTCTGCTGATCTCTGATCAGTAGAGCTAAAAACATCATATACTTACATTTTTATAGGTTATACTTTTTAATTAAATATATTAAACAAAAACAAAAAAACAAAATATCCCCTGCTGAAGTCGGATGTGTTGGGCCTCACAAGCTGTTTGGTAATTTGTACGTAATGGCTAGCTGCAGCACAACGCATATCAAAATATACAAGTATAATTTGATGCATGGCATCAGTTCGCCGCAAAAAAGTTTTGGTCAAAGATGTGAGAGTGTTAGAACCGACAAATGAACTCGACTGCCTCTAAATTACATTGGTTACCACGGTGATTCTTCACGCGACTTCCGGTTTATTAGACACTTCCGGTTCAATTCCTCAAATGATCAACAATTTTAAAATTGAGTGAAAATTATTCATTCAGTAAAGTGAAGACATGATGTCAGTCATTAAAATGTACAAATTGTGATAAAGTAAGTTATAAATAATACAAATATAATACAAACATAAATTTTAAATAGTTCTCTATATAAATGACTAAACGGAAAAAATGCATGGTGCAGCTGACATGGTGGCTGGGGTACGGCGATTTTAGTGATTTTTTTCAAAATAAGTGCGATTCTTACGGCAGTAAAAAACCTGGACCGATTTGCATTTTAAAATTTTAGAAGCCCTGCTATGGCTGCCTCTTGAATTACCGGTCAATCTGCATGTTTTTTACTTAAGACCAACTAGACATCAAGAGCAACATTCCTGAAAAGTTTCATGAAAATCCATCAAGTAGTTTTAGAGGAGTAATCGCCACAAGTTTTTCCAGTATAATTCTATGTAAACAGAGATGGTCTCTGGTGGTCATGTTTGATATTGAATCAAGATGACTTTTGTTTAGGACCAATTACATCTCCAACAAGTCATATTAGTAAGGTTTCAAATTAATACCACTTATGGTTTTTGAAAGGTAGTCACCACAAACTTGTATTTTTAAAATCTATTTTTAGCTATGGCAGCCATCTTGAATTTCCGGCCAGCCTGAATTTTTACTTAGGACCAACTAGACATCAAGAGCAACATTACTGTAAAGATTCATGAAAATTCTATAAGTAGTTTAAGAGACTGGGCTCTTCATTTGTCTTTGCCACTTGCCATAGGCGAAACCAAATTGCAAATGGCAAAACTTTTGTCAAGTGCTTTAGCCAATTTGGCTCAAGTCATTTTGACCCATGTAAACTGACGGCTGGTATTGACGAAAGTGGCAAAAGGAAAAAGTTTGTGGTCACGGCCATGTTTTTCTGGAAAAATCCTAGATGGGTAATCTCTGTGTTTACAGAAGAGCTAAAATCTATAGACTGTGTTACGACCTTTGCGCTTTATATTACACATATTTATATTTTTTATATTTTACATAGCGACGTCTAACTGCAACTCACTTGGTGTGCCTATACTGGAGGAAAATTAGAAACCAAACAAGAGCTCGGCGAAAAAAAAGTCGCATTTTTCAATAACAACGCAAAAAAGCGCGTAAACAAGACGTATTATCAAAATGTGATAATTAACCTTTCTCATACAAAGATTTACACCCATTTAGCTAAAATAATGACTTTGTAACTCCTAATTCAAAACTGAAAGTAGCCCATGATACGTACATGTAAACAATATGTAAACAATACATTGTCATCTGTTTTCGTGCATTGAAACCAAGCCATTTCTTTTGAGTTGTATGCGTGGCCACACAAAACAGAATGATTACTGTGTCATCCGTTTCTTCCATCATGGGTAAATTTACATGCATGGTTGCTTTCTTGATTGATTGCTTGATTGATTGAAGGGTTTCACAATGCACCAACACATAAAAAGGTCATATGTCATAACAAGGGGCCCAAGAGGGCCTGTGGACGCTCTACTGGCTAAACATGAAGTTTATGTATAATATCATTCAACCGTAACATGGCGATGACATACACAACTAGGCTTGGTACTGATCATCCCTGCCAAGTTCTGTTGAAATCCAGCCAGAGGTTAAGGAGAACTAGTCTGTACAAAGTTAGTGTATTAAAACCTTTAAGAAGTCATAACTCTGCCAAATTTCATCCAACCAGAACACGGCAATGACAGGTGCAACTAGGCTTGGTACTGATCATCCCCATCAAGATTCGCTGAAATCCGACAAGGAGTTCAGAAGAGACTAATCTGTACAAAGTTTGTCTATTAGAACCTTTAAAGGGCCATAACTTTGCCAAAAAACATTCAACCAGAATAAGGCGATGATATGCACAACTAGGCTTGATCAGGGCTTCTAAAATCGCCGGTTTATCAGTTCCCAGACCGAAATCTGTTTCTTCAGACCGTTTTTCTTTTCAAAATCTCTGTTTAAATTGGTCCAGATATTTTATCTATCGGTCGTTAAAAAATCTACAATTGCCCTTTACCCTTAAACTATGCCTTGCGGCAATATTCTTTGATCCATAACACGATTGTTTGTTGCTCGCTGTGCGAAAGTAGGTCAATTTGGACTAAATCATTACCGATAGAAGGGAGTTTTCCCGGAAGAGTCTATAGCTAGGTAGCATGAGAAAGTATATCACGCGTTCTGTCGGTTCACTAAAGCCCGTGTTACTGTCTGTAATTTCTTTGATATACCGTTAGTCGAAAGGTGTTAGCCTCTTTGCTTGTGTCGGTTTGTTTTTTTAAGTGGCCAAAGCTGGGACTGAAATTTGTTTGCATCATTTAAAAAAATTAAAATAACGAGCGGTGTTACTTGTTTGTTTGATTTTTTTTTTTACAATAACTTTAAGTATAATATTAATGACATTAATAATATTAATGACATTAATTAAGGAAAGTGATCAAACAAAATGTTAGAACCGACAAATGAACTCGACTGCCTCTAAATTACATTGGTTACCACGGTGATTCTTCACGCGACTTCCGGTTTATTAGACACTTCCGGTTCAAATCCTCAAATGATCAACAATTTTAATATTGAGTGAAAGTTATTCATTCAGTAATGATGTCAGTCATTAAAATGTACAAATTGTGATAAAGTAAGTTATAAATAATACAAATATAATACAAACATAAATTTTAAATAGTTCTCTATATAAATGACTAAACGGAAAAAATGCATGGTGCAGCTGACATGGTGGCTGGGGTACGGCGATTTTCAAAATAAGTGCGTTTCTTGCGGCAGTAAAAAACCTGGACCGATTTGCATTTTAAAATGTTAGAAGCCCTGGGCTTAATACTGATCCTCCTTGTCAAGTTCCGTTGAAATCCAGCCAGGGGTTCAGGAAAATTAGCCCAGAAAATGTTTGAGTATCAAAAACCTTTAAAGGGCCAAAAACCGGAACGCGACGATGATATGCACAACTAGGCTTGGTGCTCACTCTGATCATCCATGTAAAGTTTCGTTGAAATCTGGCGAGGGGTTCAGGAGAACTAGTCTAGACAAAGATTGTGTATTAAAACCTTTAAAGGGACATAACTCTGCCAAAATCAATCAACCGGAACACAGTGACGATATGTACAACTAGGCTTGGTACTGATCACCCCTGAAATGTTTCACTGAAATCCGTCCAAAAGAAGGCCCTTTCGTCTTACTGAGGCCAAAATATAGCATATTTCATAAAATCAAGGGCCATAACTCCTGTGTAAATGGTTTAATATGGCTGTTTTTCAAATTTTTCGGACCTTGATATTAACAATCTGGTAAAGTTTGGTAAAGATCATATGAAAAATGAAGGCCATTTTAACAAGGCAAAATATAGCATTTTTAAATAAATCAAGGGCCAGAACTCCGCTGTTACTGGTCCGATCTAGCTGGTTAAAAAAAAAAATAAAAAAATAAAAAATAAAAAAAAATATAAAAAAAAATATATATTTAAAAAAAAATAAAAATATATGAATCAATTTAAACAATTTTTTTTTTAAAAACAAGAGGCCCAAGAGGGCCTGTGGACGCTCTACTGGCTAATATGGCTCTTATAACATCAATGAAGCGAGTGACTATCGTCTTAAAGAGGCAAAATATAGCATTTTTAACTAAATCAAGAGCCATAACTCCGCCATTACTGGTCCGATCTGACTGGTTTTCGAACTTGGCCAGTATTAATAAAAATAAGAAAAATATATAAAAAAAATATATAAAAAAAAAAAATAAATAAAATAAGGCCAAACGAAATTAATACTTCGTTTCCGCTAATGTCTTGAAAAAAAAATAGGGCAGGTAGGCATAACTTTTTTTTCTTTTTTTTTTTCCTACGCGATATAAATAGTAGGACTTCAATAGGTTACTTTTTTTATGTATTTCAATATAGGTTGTATTAAAACATACTTTATTGAATTTAATAAATGAATATATACAAGTTTAAAAAAGAGTTGTCTCTTTTAATTTCACCCTAAAATAAACATCAAAATATTTAAAAAAAAAAAATAATCCATAACCTTTCGAACAAGTTCAATATTAAATGGCCTAGATCAGGCCCCAGTATCACGAAAATACGCAAGTTGAGATTTAAATGACTCAAAATTTCTTTATCAAATAGCAACCAAAATAATAGATATTCTTTTACATTATATAGAAAATTAGGGCCTCCTCTGGCTATATTTTCTTTTTGTCACCACTTTCTCCAATTTAATAATTAGGAGCCTAGACTAGAATTCATTTAAAAAATAGGAGTCCTGGAATTCCTTACACCTTAAAAAATGAATAGAAATATACTTTATATCTGTATTAATTTTGTACCATCCGAACTACTATGACACCGCATTTTGACGGCCCGAACATTTCACAAACATTCAATCGAAATACCATCAATTACAAACTTTTTTCATGCATTAATGTGTTTTGAATGACAAAAATGGTATTTCTTATCAAAGAGGAAAGAAAACACAACCCTAATAGCAGGATAATGTAGTTTTATGTCAATAATTGTCGATCTCAGTTGTGACAAACTGCCGATACTAAGCAAGGCAAAATATTCAAACTTTGTTTCAATGTGTGTATAACACATTTTAATTACTTTATTGCAAGTGTTTTCACAGTTCACAATACACATGGGAGTATTTTGTCTTGAGTATCTTGAGATCAAGAAAGATTTTGGGGATTTTCTTTTTAGACTGGCCCGACAGAATGGATTTCGAGGAGCCCCGCGCGTCGGGCTATCCTACTTTTTGAGCACTGAGCAGTCAACTTGTTGCCATGTCGTTAAAATTAAGGACAAACTCAACAGATCTGACGATTTTTTCCAAAAAACATTGTCACCGTGTAGACACCTGCATTGGTAGACGCTTTATTGATATGCGTTTCAAGTATCGGGACGACTAATTACCGGAAAAAATTATATTATGCGGAAAGATAGAAAAGAGCAAAAACGATCGAACACATTTTTACAAAAACGGTGAAAAAAACTGTAGGGTCGGCGGAAAAAAATAGAGTAGGTCGGGTTAGCGGAAACACAGAATTAATTTTGTTTGGCCTAAAAAAATTCAATCTGTTACTGGTCCAATTTCGCTGGTTTTCAAACTTGTCCGAGCTTTTATTGACATTAACAATCTGGCAAAATTTGGTAAAGATGGGATGAAAAATAAAGGCCCTATCGTCTTAACGAGGCAAAATATAGCATTTTTAACTAAATCAAGGGCCATAACTCCGTTGTTACAGGTCTGATCTGGTTGATTTTCGAGAACTTATCTGAGCTTTTCTTGACATTAACAATCTGTTAAAGTTTGGTAAAGATCAGATGAAAAATGAAGGACCTATCGTCTTAACGAGGCAAAATATAGCATTTTTAACTAAATCAAGGGCCATAACTCCGTTGTTACAGGTCTGATCTGGTTGATTTTCGAGAACTTATCTGAGCTTTTCTTGACATTAACAATCTGTTAAAGTTTGGTAAAGATCAGATGAAAAATGAAGGACCTATCGTCTTAACGAGGCAAAATATAGACTTTTTAACTAAATCAAGGGCCATAACTCTGTTGTTACAGGTCTGATCTGGTTGATATTCGAGAACTTATCTGAGCTTTTCTTGACACTGACAATCTGGTAAAGTTTGGTAAAGATCGGATGAAAAACGGAGGCTATTGTCTTAACGAGGCAAAATATAGCATTTTTAACTAAATCAAGGGCCATAACTCTGCTGTGACTGGTCCGATCTGGCTGGTTTTCGAACTTGTCCGAGCTATTATTGACTTTACCAATCTGGTAAAAATTGGTAAAGATCGGATGAAAAATGAAGGCCCTATCGTCTTAAGGAGGCAAAATATAGCATTTTTAATTAAATCAAGGGTCATAACTCTGCTGTTACTGATCCGATCTGGCTGGTTTTCAAACTTGTTCGAGCTTTCATTGACATTAACAAACTGATAAAGTTTGCTAAAGATCGGAGAAAAAATGAAGGCCCTATCGTCTTAATGAGGCAAAATATAGCATTTTTAACAAAATCAAGGGCCATAACTCCGCTGTTACTGGTCCGATATGGCTGGTTTTTCGAACTTGTCCAAGCTTTCATTGAAATTAACAATCTGATCAAGCTCGATAAAGTTTGGATGAACAATGAAGCCCCTATGGTCTTAACGAAACAAAATATAGGATCTTTAACAAAATCAAGGGCCATAACTCTGCTGTTACTTCTCCGATATGGCTGGTTTTCGAACTTGTTCAAGCTTTCATTAATATAAATAATCTGGTAAAGTTTGGTAAAGATAGGATAAAAATTATGGCCCTATTGTCTTAACGAGGCAAAATATAGCAATATAGCATTTTTAACTAAATCAAGGACCATAACTCCGCTGTTACCGGTCCGACCTGGCTGGTTTTCGAAATTATCCGAGCTTTCATTGATATTAACAACCTATTAAGGTTTGGTAAAGACCGGATGAAAAATGAAGGCCCTATCGTCTTAACGAGGTAAAAGTTTACGGATGGACAGACAAGACGATGGACAACGGACGACGGAAAACACACCATCCCATAAGCTCTGCTGGCCCTTGGCCAGTAACAGCGGAGTTATGGCTGGTTTCAAACTTGACCGAGCTTTCATTGACATTAACAATCTGATAAAGTTTGGTAAAAATCGGATGAACAATGAAGCCCCTATCGTCTTAACGAGGCAAAATATAGCATTTTGAACTAAATCAAGGGCCATAACTCTGCTGTTACTAGTCCGATATTATTGGTTTTCAAACTTGTCCGAGCTTTCATTGATATTAACAATCTGATAAAGTTTGGTAAAGATCGGATGAACAATGAAACTCCATCGTCTTAACGAGGCAAAATATAGCATTTTTAACTAAATCAAGGGCCATAACTCCACTGTTACTAATCCGATATGGCTGGTTTTCGAACTTGTCCGAGCTTTCATTGATATTAACAATGTGGTAAAGTCTGGTTAAGATCGGATGAAAAATGAAGGCCCTATCGTCTTAAAGAGGCAAAATATAGCATTTTTAACTAAATCAAGGGCCATAACTCCGCTGTTACTGGTCCGATATAAATGGTTTTCAACTTGTCCGAGCTTTCATTGATATTAACAATCTGATAAAGGTTGGTAAAGATCAAATGAACAATGAAGCCCCTATCGTCTTAACGAGGCAAAATATAGCATTTTTAACTAAATCAAGGGCCACAACTCCGCTGTAACTGGTCCGATATGGCTGTTTTTCGGTCTTGTCCGAGCTTTCATTGATATTAACAATGTGGTGAAGTTTGGTAAACATAGGATGAAAAATGAAGGCCCTATCGTCTTAACGAGGCAAAAATATAGCATTTTTAACTAAATCCAGGGCCACAACTCCGCTGTTACTGGTCCGATTTGGCTGGTTTTCGAACCTGTCCGAGCTTTCATTGATATTAACAACCTGTAATAGAGTTTGGTAAAGATCGGATGAAAAATGAAGGCCCTATCGTCATAATGAGGCAAAATATAGCAATATAGCATTTTTAACTAACTCAAGGGCCATAACTCCGCTGTTACTTGTCCGATTTGGCTGGTTTTCGAACTCATCCGAGCTTTCATTGATATTAACAACCTGTTAATGTTTGGTAATGATCGGATGAAAAATGAAGGCCCTATCGTCTTAACGAGACAAAAGTTAACGACGGACGACGGACGGACGACGGACAACTCGGCATCCCTTAAGCTTTGCTGGCCTTTGGCCAGTAGAGCTAAAAATACTTGGTCTACATTTGGAATCACACCTATGTGTTTCGATGAAAATCTTAACATTGTGTTATCCGGAAGTCAACGTGACAGAAAATAGTTCACTGTTGCTGTATTCTAAACAGTATGGCCGTTAGCCACACGTGTAAAATGTAAGATCTGCATTGCATGTTTGTTACTACAATAAAGATGAATGTTATATCAGCAATTCCATGTATAGATCTATCGGCCAAATGACATTGTAAAACTGATGATAATGTTGGGTGTGACTTTTAATGGCTTTTGGAGGGAATCTGATGGGGTCTACGGCGCCGCCATATTAGTATGACATAGCCAGTATGGAATGGTTTCCCACAAAGCAATAAGCAACGATGTGCCAGTATCCAAGGGTATGATGAATGGATATGCTTTTTTTTGCGAAACAATGCAATTTTCATCAACATTCGCTGAAAACCAGAATCGTTTTTAAAATCGTTTTAGCTTAAGCAAACAAGAGGGCCACGATGGCCATATATATCGCTCACCTGATTACTGTCCCATTATGGAACTTCTCCGAAATGTTATGGTCATATAATCTGTGCAAGTTTGAGACTGCTCAAGAACCGGGCCGTCCAGTCCTAGAACTACTCCTTATATGCTGAGTGTCAAGCAAGGGAGCTACTAGTACCATTTTTATGAAGTCTGACCCGGCCAGGGATTGAACCCATGGCCTCCCGCATGCAAAACGGATGCTTTACCACTAGACCACAACATGTTGGTGAGGACAATTGTATGCTGTGCTTATATTTGTGTGTTCCTTTTGGGGACATGCCATCCCGGAAAATTGTTGGATTTTTATCAATAAATCAACAATATATTGTGTGTACCGGTATATATACATTTAATGACATATTAATCATTTTTAGTTACAGGTACATGTTTTACAAAATGAATATGCTGTATGTAATACAGCAGTGAAATGCAAACGTATATCAAATAAATATAAAACAATGACAGACATGTAATACATTATATTTCTATTAAATTGAGCAAGTTGAGTTTTACCGAGAACCAACATAAAGGTCATCTGACAGTGAATTTTAAGAAATAAATACACCAGTATCACTCTCCATTTATATAGAGATGAAAAAGATGAGCAGAGTTCAGACTGTTAATAACTAAGTATGATTTGTTATAAATAGTTTATCCCTTAATAGACAAATAGGCAAGTGACGTTTTTAGAATGAAATATACATATGGGCACTGACATCCCTAAACCTTACAAATAACAATGATTGCATTTAGCCAACAGTGATGAAATTGCTCTTTAATCATTCTTAATGATCAATTTCTTAATGATCAATGAATTGCAAGACTGATACAAAACTTATGTTGGGTGGTATAAAGTTCAGCAATCCATTTCCAACTACTTTTCCAGTTGATTGCATTTCAGTTGTATCACTTAGTAGTATACAAATGTACATTTTAATGAAACAACTCTCGGAACATGTCACTCTTATTTACAAGTATGAACCATATTCAATGAAAGTTGTATACTGTATTCACTCTAGCTTATTTCATTTTGTAAAAACAACTTGTATAGTGAAACAACTCTCGGAACATGTCACTCTTATTTACAAGTATGAACCATATTCAATGAAAGTTGTATACTGTATTCACTCTAGCTTATTTCATTTTGTAACAACAACTTGTATAGTGAAACAACTCTTGGGAACATCACTCTTATTTACAAGTATGAACCATATTCAACAAAAGTTGTATGCTGTATTCTCTCATTTTGTAACAACAACTTGTACCTGAAAATCAGTCATTTTTATGACACTGTATGCACTATATTCAAAGCACACTAATCCGTTAAACTCAATACCACACTATTATTATTTGAGTAAAAAAACAGTTTTGAAATTGTTTGTTCTGAACAAATGTATTTAGTAATTGCACAATCATGATGTCAAAGAAGGTAGCAGAGGATATATTGCCCATATGTATATCAATATATTGTATAAAAGTATTTGCTCTTATGATAAACGGAAAACTATCCTCTATTTACATCAAAATACTATCGTTGAACGGATCTAGAACCTTCCCATCCCCAGAACTGCAGAGTTACTGCAAATTTTGACTGTTCATATTCACTTAGAGGCCTCTGATGACACAGGAGAAACAATGATCTTATTCATGGAGGACAAACATAAACTGCAGTATCTACATACTAGAATAAGAAAGATAAAAAAAACACATGATATTGAAAATGGGTTGGTTATTGTCAAAACATGTTTTATACGCTAGATATATCGATGCCTTTTTAAAGGGAGTACATCAGGCTTTTCAAAGGGGTCTAGGGTTCTGACTTAAAATTGACAAATAATGATATTTTCTATTTTAAAGTGCCTAAACATAATGAATGATGCTAAATGTTACCCCTTAGTTATAAGGAAATTCATTCTGTACAGTAATATGTGCTATCCTAGGTGACGCACCAGGGTAAATTTCAGCATTTTACGTCCGATTCCGTCCTAGCTATATGGTGTATTCAAAGTTTAAACCTTAACAAAATGGTTCAAACATCATATTTTGATGGATATAAGTGTTTTATCATGAATTGGAACATTTTTATAATTTAAGATATTTCTAGAAAAATCCTGATGTACTCCCTTTAAGTCGGAATACAGACATTATAATCGTTTAAATCTAGACAGATAGCATATTTAATGTTAACCCTTAAACCGCTAAGCGCGACTATACTAGCCTTTGCGTCCATTGTAAACGCAGATCAGCCTATGAGTAACTCGCAGGCTGATCAGGGTTTACAATGTCTGGCTGCTGATCAGTCATTTTCCCAAAAGACCCCTTTATCGAAGCTTGTAGCGTATACATGTACCAATGGAGTCTTAATTCAAAAAAAGAATAGTCCATTATGAATATGTAGCGGGTTAAAATATGATAGTACTTGAAAAAAAAAAAGTGCTGACATGCTATAGTTTCTTTTAAAAACATGTGTCCAACATCATGTGGCTCTTATCGAAAAGAAATACAAGAACAATGTATTGGGACAATTGATAACATAGCAAGTGATTTTTCTTTCGTTTACGCATGTCTCTAAGAAAAAAAATCACTGATAGTTTCATACACTGGAAATATTGATGCATTTTTAAGTCAGGATACAGACATTGTAGTTGTTTAAATCTAGACAGATAGCATATTTAATATTAATAAATATAGGCTCTGTTCTAAAAACACCTCTCTATATTAAGCTGCCAATTGGCTGGTTCTGGGGCATCAATGTTTTAACTCTTAAAATTGAAGTTATCGCTGTAGGCTGGTTCCCGACTAATCAATTACCAATAGATGAATAGACACGTATTTGGGAGAATCATAGTTTTGGTAAACACTCGATACAAAACAAAGCTGTTTTCTGAAAGTGTTCAGAATTTGTGACTCTTCTTATAGTGTTAAATCAGCATTTATATTGCAAGCGCAATGTTATTATCATGTCAGTTCATTTGCTCAATTTAGTAAACAAGGAAAATAACAATTATTCTTCATTAATTACTTCTCCTTCCAGTGGCACTTATCAAACATAATCACAAATATATTCGTTGGCTTCGGCTGACGATTAATAAAACAATTTTGTGCTCTTATAGATGGATTTGTGGTTTTGTGCTCAATGATTTGCAGGTATACTAGGTCTTTTGTCTTTCAACACAGCAGTACACAATCTTGTGGTCTGACCAGTATGTTTCTATGACTCCTGTAAAAACTTGACAATTTGTGAAGACAAGGTCAATCATTGTTCCATAATCTGTAGTATGCTGCTTCAGCTTTTGAGTACAGGAACAACAGTTATTCATGAAAGAAAGAAATTGTCTGTTTTCAATATTGCCATCAATATTAAAATCTCCAATAATGACAGTTTTCACGCTTTTCACTATAAGTGGCACTAAGTTTTCAATCAAACAAGATTTCAATTTGCCCACTTGGAACTTGGGTGATTTATACAAGACAACGAGTTGGTATTCGTCATTACTATTTTCTTCACAAATTCGCACATATATGAATTCCAAGTCATCAGAACTGTACTTTTCTTGTTGAACAACATTTTGTTTTGCTTGAGGTACAGTACCAAACCATGATATGGTCTTGATAGAAGTGTGTTTCGGTCATTTCTGAGAACATTAAACCCAGGTATGCTAAAATTTGTATCTAAATCTCTGCCACAAAGTCTAGATTCTGCTATGCCAATTACATCAGCAGACAATAAATTTGGTTCATATCTAACATCTTCAAAATGTTTATACAGTGATCTACTATTGCTGAATGCAACTTTGAAAGATGAATCTATTTCATATAATAGATTGTAACACAGTTCTAATTTAGCTGAATCTCTTAGGCGTCTTATCTCCACATTAACTTTTTCATCAACTGTGAGTGCCTGTTCATTAAAGTTAAGTATATGAAGATTTTCTAAAGTTCGTACTCTGCTCAAAGCAACATAATGAATATGAGGAATCTTTCTAATCCTTGTTTGTGTCAAATCAACAACAATTTCATCAACAGTGCATCCTTGGGCTTTATGAATGGTTTTGCCAGCAGAAGGTTTGAGAGGAAACTGTATTCTTCGAAAGGTTTTGAAGTTGTAGAGGAAAGTTCTCTCAATGTCAAATATTGGTGTCCATATTGCTTGTATTATATCAGTATAATACCCTCTCTCTGAAAAAAATTTCCTGGTAGCAGAACCAATTTTTGAATCGTGAAACTGGACCCAGATTATGCTTGGTCGACTAGTTTCAAGCATTTTGTATTCAATATGTTTAACTTCACAGGTCGATCCATTTGTCAATCCATCTTCACGGTTACATTTACTGAAATGTCATATATCATGCCAACAGCAACAGTGAGATTTTTCATCAAATTTGCAGTTTTACTTGCATCATCATGAATAGCATTTATGAGCTTTGTTTGCTTTTCATTGGAAATATTTGCTAAAACAAGTGTATCATTGCATGGTACTGTAATCTTCTGTCCTGCTAGTTGATCCATGAAGGCTTTATTGTATGCGTCTACAAATTTGTTTTCTGTGAAGAGATGTGGTGCATTAGATGGATATCTATCATCACTTGTATTGATTTCACGATTTTTCAATTCTTGTCTATCCTGATCTGTCAGTGCATTGTGACGAAGTCTGTTTAGAAGCTGTGCAAAATACATGTCATCTTTTTGTCATATAATCTCAACAAGTTCAAACATTCGAAAATGTTCTTGCCATAGATTTGGTGCTAAATGCTAATGCTCCACGTTTAAGATCATTGAAAATCCATGAATCTCCAACAGGCATAAGTTGGTAGAGGTCTCCAACAGTAATAAAGCTAACACCGCCAAATGTACACTTAGTACCTGTCAGCTCTTGCAATCTCTGGTCTATGAAGTTTAGTAATCAATTTCCAACCATTGAGATTTCATCAATTATGACGACAGAAAGGTTTCTATACTTCATTCGGAATGTATTCAGTTCATCACAACTCAAATTATGATTGCTTTGCATATATTTCTTATGAAAGGCTGAAGCAATGGTTACACCATTTATGTTGAAAGCCGCTTTGCCAGTAAATGCACACAAAAGTATCCTAGTGTCATCTGGATTTTCACCTTCCTTTAAATTCAAAATTCGATACAATGTTTGATATAAAGCTTTAATTAATACTGATTTGCCTACTCCAGCACCACCTGACAAGAATGTGAATAAGGGGTCAGTCTTTGTCTTTATCCAATGAACAATGTGATTGTGAAATTCACGCTGTTTGCAATTCAAGCTTCATGTTCATCAGACAAAATAACTCCACTTTCATCTACATTAGGAAGTGCGCATGATGTTCCTAGTTCAATACCAATGTCATAATTTCTGTGTTCTATCACTCTATCAGGATTGAAATAAACAAATGCATCAGATTCAACAGATCCTTCATCTTCAGCATCTGCATTTTCTTGTTGTGCACTCGGTGCTACTTCATCAAAAGCGTCATATTGATCATCCATTGCCTGTTGCAGTGCTACTTCAAGTTCTTCAGCATTCTGTTCATATTCTTTGCATTTATGATCAACAAAACGCTTCATTTCAAGATAACGTTCCTTGAATGTCTCAGATTTGTCGGACAGTTTTTTCCCCATCTCTCCATGGCAAGAAAAGAAGCAGTTTCTCTCTGAAATGGTTCTCTTCATCATGTTTTGCATTAAACCGAACATATCTGATAATCCTTTTATTGGTTCTTCTTCTGATTGCCATTTTTCAAAACCACTACTGTATCATCTTGGCCAAATTCATTTTCTTGATGTTCTGGTTTATCTTCAAAAGCATCGTCATTTATTTCTTCCACTTTTTCAAATTCTTTTGGATACACCACTTCTAGCTGTGAAACATAGTCAGCCAAACACCAGTTTTCTAACTGTTTTGGTCTTCTTGAATATCTTTGTATTATATTGTCTGATACGATATCGGTTGAATCTGCTGGTAATTCATCCAGAATATCCTTGGACTTAATAAGTCTAATACATTCTTCTGCTTGTGAGGTATTGATGAAGACAACCTCTCTAGAACTCTTTGTAAGTGGTATTTGAAGGACAAGGTAAACTGCTTCTTGAGCACCAACCTCAACACTATTAGAAAATACATTTCCGATATGGCGTACTTGTTTTTTCAGGTCTAAGTTACCGTTTCTAGCTTCTTTTGCGGCAGAATCTAATAATGAGCTCATGCCTCTCTTGGATTTGCTTATGTAAGATACAATGTACATAGCGCATGCATAAGGATCTAACACAAACTGCATATCAAGGTTTGCTTTCCAAGCACGTAAAACTGTTTGATTGTACAAATTCACGCTCATTTGCTTTGGTTCTCTTTTCAAAAAGACTTTGGGACCATTCAGTGAACTACGAATGCATTTAATATATTCTTCTTCGCACAATTTGACAACTGACACTAAAAATTCATTGAATGAAATATTATTGTAGTCATCTTTGTTTTCATTCCATGTTTTCTGAAGTTCTACATATGTTTTTTTGTACTTGTCTGCTTCAGAATCTAGAGGCTCAAGAATCATTGTTTTATTCAATGGAGGCAGAGGATATCCAAAGCGACATTCCTTTTCTTTATTTTTCTTACAAGTCTTTGTATGTTTGTGAGTCTGCAATGCAATCAAGTCTGCTACATGTATGTCATTTTCTCCAGTGGAACAAGTAAGAAACTTATCAACATATTCAACAATTACATCATTGGAATCATGAACATACTTTGGAGCTTTTTCTATCCAGACTAGCATGTGTATGTGGGGAGAACCTCGTTGCTGGAATTCGACACGATAAAAGAAATCAACAACTTTCCCAATTGGCTCATGCCAACTTTTGAGCACAGTCCCAATAAATTGCTGAACTCTATGGTCAAAATACCTTGTACATGTAACCGGATCCTTTTGCACTAATTTCACCTTTTGTTCCCATGTCATTTTAGAAATCTGGTCATCTGTATATTCAACATTGTCATTCAACTTTCCTAACATTTTCAACAAATCGGTCCATTTTGAGTCAGCAGATGACAGAGACATAAGCCATGTTGGTAATCCTAGTTGTCGGATCATTGCAAACACATCTTTTTTTCTCGTTTCTAGATATGCTGGTGAGTTTCTCAATTGCCTAAATATATAGTAACCTTCATCTTTTCTAATAAACTGTTCAGTAATGTGAGGATCACGAGCTTGAGCTGCTGTAATTGTTTTCCCTTCTGTTTTACATCTTCGGAGAGCTAGCTGAACCTTATCACTTATTTGTTTTAGTTGTATTTTTTTCAATTTGAAAAATACATTTGGAACACTTTGGGCGGCCGTCTATCTATGCTTCTTAGTTCCCATTTTGCAACATCACTGTAATGTACAGGTACTAGTCTGTCATTGTTCTCAGGTCTCCTTTGTCCACAAAAGATAGTTGGAAAACAAAGATATTCTGAATCTACATCTTGATAAAGGCTTAATGGATGCTGACCTTCACCAGGTGCGAAAGTGTATATTTGATTTGATTTGTTTTGTTCATTTTCGTCATTCAACAACGTATCTATATTACCAACATTTTCAACTGCTGCATCTTCAGTGTCTGAATCTACTTACAATAATGAAGATTCGTCTTGGGAATTCACAGTATGTTCACTAATGTTATTAGATTGATTAAATGCCTCATTGACATTTTCTCTGTGTACCCCAGTTCCAGAAACAAATTCCTTTACAACATCTTCCGCACTTTCAGTAACCTGCTTTATCCAGTTTTGGTCTATATCAACATTTGAATCTTTATACAGAGTGCTATGCTTCATCAACCAATGAAGAGCAACAAGAACACGCCATGGTCTTACATTTTCTGTAAATGCACAAGATTGGAAAGAAATTTTTCGTTTCAACTTCACAGCTATAGTTACATTTTCATCGAGCGGTCTTGGTAAAGCAGTGACAGTAGGCTGAATATCAACTGGTACATTAACAACATTCCCTTTCAAAGAGTACTGACCTCCTCTTGGCAATTCTCTAATTTGCATGAATGGAATTCTTAGTGAAATCAATCTTTCCTCCAGTGGAAACAATTTCAACTCATTTGGCTTTACAGGCCATTTCATTCCATTTGCTTGACTTAACCTAGGAGTTTTGTTTTCACGTAAAGATGAATTATGTATGACAAACCCATTCTTTTCCATTAACTGATGTACACCCTGTGAGATATGCTTCCTTCATTGTTGTGTGTAGATTATCAGTGCTAGCTACAGTACAGCTCACGCGAAACACACACTTTACTCTTTCACGCCGAGTGAGGAATTCAGAAATCGCGTAATTACGCGGAGTTTGGACGATAAGACTACGCCGAGTGGAAATCAGCTACGTGACGAACGACTAGCGTAACTTCGCCGAGATACTCCGCGTAGACGAACTCGGCATTCGCCGAGTCGTCAATTATACAGGTAAATGACCTTTTTAGCGGACTTGAACGAACGACTAGCGTAACTTCGCGGCGATACTCCGCGTAGACGAACTCGGCGAATGCCGAGTCGTCAATTATTCAGGTAAATGACCTTTTTATCGAACTTGAATATTTATGTCTGAAACAATGATGAACGGCATTCGTACAGGTATTAAATGTACATCTGCATAGATCTACGTGTTTTATTTTTATGTTTGTTGTAAATGTACACTGTGCGTGAAAGTAATAAAGTTACCTTTTAGTTGACGTTTGTGCTGCTGTACTCTCAAATGCAATTAAACACAACTGTCATGAGGACGAAATAAATATTTAGTTTTAATCTGTAACGGCAACCAATGCTAGCTTCCAAACACAAAACTTAAATACACACTCTATTTCTTAGCACACGTTGTCAAGCGCGTTGCCATGGTCAGGACTCTGAATCAGGCGTTTTCATGTGTATTGAGCATGTGTATTGAGCAGAGGTACGATATTGTAAACATGTACATGTCGCAGTAACCCGGTTAGATCACGCTTCCATTATAGATAATTAGGGACGTGTCGTGGTATCCTCTTGGATAAATAAAAATGTTATGAATTGCCAATTCCGATAACTACGTTAATTTCAAGGCTTTTGGTGAAATATAAATGGTTGGGCAATTTAAGTGTAAAACAGTTTACATTATCTAAATTACGTATTTTAATTGAATTAAATTGGAATATATATATACTGAGTATAGTCGGTGCGACTATAAATTCCAATTTAATTCAATTAAACAGCAAGGTCATTTTAAAGGTTTACACATCTTGTGCATGTAATTGGTGGACCTCTACTTGTTTTTATCAATATAATGTTGCTTCATAATTTGATTAATACTCCTCGTCACAATCAAGCATTTGTTGAGTGCGCGTGACTGTATGGATACTGCGTCCATTAAGTTATACCAAGCAACATCTTACGCGATTTACATATTTCAAAAGTAATTAAATACGTCTAAAGACATCGCCCTGGCGAATTCCCTTATTCACAAATTTAACAAAAGTAAAACTGAAATAAGCCTGAATATCTTTACATGTAAATTGCAGTTGAATATGTCTATACACTTTCTAGACTGTGCTATACTTGAATATTAAATATAAAACGTGTGTATTGATCTATGCCATACTCATAGCGGGCACGCGGGTATACAATAGGAAATGAAATTAATCTGATTGCACTTGTTTTTCGATATCTCCGGTACTATTCTGCACATAATCAACAGATACATGTACATGACATGATGTACGAACTTGTGCACCGATATAAATCTATTTGCTGATCAAACTTTTACCTGAAAAGAAAGTTGTGATATGTTTAGAAAGCAATATATTGCACTGAATTGCCAATTCCGATAACTACGTTAATTTCAAGGCTTTTGGTGAAATATAAATGGTTGGGCAATTTAAGTGTAAAACAGTTTACATTATCTAAATTACGTATTTTAATTGAATTAAATTGGAATATATATATAGTCGGTGCGACTATGAATTCCAATTTAATTCAATTAAACAGCAAGGTCATTTTAAAGGTTTACACATCTTGTGCATGTAATTGGTAGACCTCTACTTGTTTTTATCAATATAATGTTGCTTCATAATTTAATACTCCTCGTCACAATCAAGCATTTGTTGTGTGCGCATGCCAATATTTATTACATTACAAACATGTACTTGGTGGCCCATGATTGGAAATATTCTATTCGATTCTAAAAAAAATGGCCGACGTCAAAGGAAAATTAGTTCATTAAATTTTACGCCGAGATACGCGGCATCCTTCACGCCGAGGTACGCGGAGTTCACAGGTGTGCACTTTTGCTTAATTGGATTCTACGCGGAGTAACTCGGAGTGGTTATCACTCGGCAATAGCGTACTTTCGCCGCGTGAGTTCGCCGAGTACAAACACTGACTCCGCGTAGATACGCGCCAAACTCGATACGACCAAACTCGGTGAATCGAGTGAAGTGTGTGTTTCGCGTGAGCTGTACTGTACACTTTCTTTAAACCAAGTCTGGTGACAACAAGAGCATACATAGAGAGGACCAACTGCTATTTTATCATGAAACAATTCAATGCACTCTTCAATAACTCTGCCATATTTACGTTTCTTTACAGCACTGACTTCTTCATTCCTAAAATCATCAGTCTTCCGTTTCATTGATTTTCTCTGTTTGTCCTTAATTACTTCAGGCATTTGGTTTCTTTTGCATGACCGCCATTGTTGTTTCTGCACACGTTCTCGTTCTAAAACTATTGCCTTTTTCTTGCATTTTTCTTTGAATTAAGCTCCATCTTTCTTTCTTCATCTCTGAAATTTTCATTTCCCCTGGCTATACGTTTGGTTTCTTTTTCTTTTTCTTTAAACTGTATATCTTTTCTGGCTAAACGTTTGCTTTTGAGTTCATGCTGTATTTCCTTTTCTCTAAATTGTACATCTTGTCTAGCTGAACGTTTGCTTTGTTTTTCTTTTTCTCTGAACTGTTCATCTTGTCTAGCTGAGCGTTTGCTTCTGAGTTCATTTTGTTTTTCTTTTTCTCTAAATTGTACATCTTGTCTAGCCGAACATTTGCTTTGTTTTTCTTTTTCTCTGAACTGTTCATCTTGTCTAGCTGAACGTTTTCTTCTGAGTTCATTTTGTTTTTCTTTTTCTCTAAATTGTACATATTGTCTAGCCAAACATTTGCTTTGTTTTCCTTTTCCTCTGAACTGTTCATCTTGTCTATCTGAGCGATTGGTTCTGAGCTCATGTTGTTTTTCTTTTTCTCTAAATTGTACATCTTGTCTAGCTGAACGTTTGCTTTTTTTTGCTTTTTCTCTGAACTGTTCATCTCGTCTGGCGGAACGTTTGCTTTGTTTTTCTTTTTCTCTATATAGGTCATTTTGTCTGGCTAACCGTTTACTTTTAAGCTCTTTCTCTCTGTTTGTTTTCCCTTTTTAACTTCATATAGTTTTTCATGTACAACTTTGTATCTGTTGCTTGAAACTTGGAGACATTCTCTGTCTTCTTAAGGATTTTCCTTTGAGATTTACAATTTTGTTCATTTAAAGAATCTTGTTCATTAGAGCTGCTTTTCTGTCTTCTTTCAATGTTACTTTTCGAACGTTTGTTTCAGCCATTCTTAGATTACCTCTCCTGGTAGCACTTAATTCTGTCCTTTTGACTGGGATCTGTAAACATACATTTTCTCTTTCAAATGACTTTTCCTCAGATTTGCATAACTGATCTTTGAAATACATATCTATTGAACTTGTAGTTTGTTCGATAGAGTTACAACTTTTTGCAATCTTTTCCTGTTCTACAAAACACAACGGCATTACATCAAATTGTAATGACAAGTCAATTAGCATGCTTTCGTAACACGCATACAAAAAAGAAATTAAATCTACAAGCTTCTCAAAAGAAATCAACAATGCAGTCCCATCTGGTGCAGACAAACCATCACTTCCATGCGAATGAGAATCAAAGAAATAAAACAAATCTTCATGGACAAACACTGCAGAGCATATTGAACCTATTATTATAAGGACGGATGAGACCCGTTCTAAAACTGTCTGTAAAGCATTGTGCAGTGTTGGTAGATCATTATTTTCAAACTGAGTAATTGCACATCCACTGATGATATCACCTTTTCTAATATGAATTTGCTTAGAAAATATTTCTACACATGGTGGAACATCCTCAAAACACAATAAATTGTTGACATATCTTTTACTTATTTTCAAATCTGTTACTATTTGTAAATAAAGATTATCTCCAAATGTCAGAACATCATCAAGAGCTGTAGAGCTATCAAGATTTGAATATTTTGCAAATAAAAGTGCTGTAAGAGCATTTGCTGTACATTGACTTCCACGAGAAATTTCTGAAAAGCTGTCATCTCCTTGATTAAAAGACCCTTGTAAAATTTCTATGCTGTTAAACTTTTCTGTTCTTTGAGCAGCAATTTGCCGAGTACCGGTAGAGCTTTGAGCGACGCCTTGACTGGTTCTTTGAGCAACATTTTGAGAGGTACTTTGAGCAACATTCTGACTGGTGTTTTGAGCAACATTTTGACTAGTTCTTTGAGCAACATTTTGACTGGTACTTTGACAGGTTTTTTCAACATTTTCTTTGTCAGCAAAAATGCTGATTGCTTTGGTCTTTTTGGATGGAAGATTAACCATTTTTTCTGTCTTTTTAGAGGGAAGATTAACCCTTCTTTTCCCATCACTCTTCACCAATGACTTTTTCCAGTTCTTTCGTCTAGGCATTATGAATCTGAAATAGAAGAAATCTCTGTTAAAAACTAAATACGCATCATCTGTTTCCTATATTGTTTTTAGGTGTCAGGTCAATATGACCTATCCTACAAACAAACGAGCGCTGCCTAACGGGGCATTATACATCCTTTTTTTTTAAGGTTATTATTAAATCTATTTATTTTACAACGATTGTTACCAATCAGTTTCATCATGATGGTAACCTTGACCTACTGACCCAACTAGAACTGTCACTGTAGGTGATTAATACCCCCGCAACACCGATTTCAATTGGAAACATTGCATCTGTAGAGACAAAGTTGACTCATTTTAACCTCCGACTTTTAAGCAAGTTTCATAAAGATTGAATAACAATAGAACTTTTTAACAAAGCAAGGAGCATAACTCTGGTATTACCGGTGGGATGTGGGAAAAAAATTAAAATACATTGTTGTTGTTTTACAGCCGTCACCTTTTAAGGATATACCCTCGCTACCAGTCCCCTTTTCCCCACCCTACCGTTTGAGTAAAGATTGAGTGGAATGGAATTTTCATGATCAGGTAATAGTGGCCTTGACCTTTGACCTACTGACCTCAAAACCAATAGGGGCCATCTTTTCATCACATGCAGTCCACCTATTAAGTTTCATGAGATTTTCTTCGAGGGAGAGGAGTTCTGGAGCGAATAAAGTTGTTCATTATCAGGTGCCGATGACCTTGATCTACTGACCTCAAAATCAATAGGTGTCGTCCTCTCACCACAGGCAGTTCACCTATGAGGTTTCATGAGATCTGCTTCAGGGTTAGAGGAGTCATGGAGCAGACAAGGATTTTTCATTATCGGATGCTGGTGATCTTGACCATTGACCTACTGATCGCAGAATCATTAGTGGTCATCCTCGCACCACAGGCAGTTCACCGATGAAGTTTCATGAGATTTGTTTCAGTGGGAGAGGAGTTATGGAGCGAACATTATCGATCCCGGTGACCTTGACCGGACGGCAAAATCAATAGGGATCATCCACTCACCACAGGCAGTTCACCTATGAAGTTTTTATTTTTATGATATGCTTCAAGGGGAGAGGACAAGTTTGCGTCTACAGTCAGATAGGGTGAAACCAGTATACCCCTCTAAAATTCGTTTAGCGGGTGTATAATAATTAAACAAAGGGCCAGAACTAAACACTAGATGGGTGTTCCGCAGAACACGTGTGTTGCCTGTCAGCGCTTTCAGGTATAAGGTTTTTTGGACCCAGATAAATGACCTGGAAAATTTGGCCTAAGTTTTCGTGAAGAAAAAACTGAGTATTTAACCCATATAATGACCTTCAGTGTGACCTTGACCTTTATATTTTAGTATGCCATGTTGATGTCATTAGTATATATTGAAAGTTTGATGAACTATCAAAAAAAGACAAGTTACAGCCAACATTAAGCGTGACCTTGACCTTTATATTTTAGTATGGTCATGTCAATGTTGTCATGATGAGTACATATTGAGTCTGATGAAGAAATATCAATGAGAAAGTTATAGCCAACGTTAACTTTACGTGAAGAAAGAAATGAGTACTTAACTCATATAATTACTTTCAGTGTGACCTTGACCTTGGTATTTTAGTATGGTCATGTCGATGTCATGATGAGTATATAATGAAATTTTGATGATACTTAAATGACAAAGTTACAGGCAACTTTAAGTTTTATTTAATGACATTCAGTGTAACCTTGACCTTTATATTTTAGTATTGTTATGTTGATTTCGCATGATGAGTATATAATGAAAGTTTGATGAAGAAATAATCAAGAAATGAGAAAGTTATTGCCGTTGTCGTGAAGAAAAAAAAAAGAGTATTTAACTCATATAATGACCTTCAGTGTAACCTTGACCTTTATATTTTAGTATGGTCATGTCGATGTTGTCATGATGAGTATATATTGAAAGTTTGATGAAAAAAATTCAAGAAATGAGAAAGTTATAGCCAACGTTAAGTTTTCGTGAAGAAAAAAAAGAAAGAGTATTTAACTCACACCTTCAGTGTGAACTTGACTTTTACATTTTAGTACGGTCATATCAATGTTGCCATGGTGAATATATATTGAAAGTTTGATCAAGAAATGAGAAAGTTATAGCCAACTTTGTTTTTGTGAACAAAAAAACAAGTATTTAACCCATATAATGACCTTCAGTGTGACCTGAACCTTTATATTTTAGTATGGTCATGTCGATGTTGTCATGATGAGTATATATTGAAAGTTGAATCAAGAAATGAGGAAGTTATAGCCAACGTTAAGTTTTCGCGACGGACGGACTGACGACAAAGTGATTACCATGTATCAGGGCTTGCACTGGCTATTTTTTTCTTCGCGCAACTACTTTCGCCAAATGAAAAAAATTAGAGCCAAATTGAAAACATTGGAGCCAAATATTTTCATATTGGCACAAACTTGTCAGTGCTCACACAGTCCAGTTTCAATTAACAAGAGGTCAATGACCTTGAAGCTCTACTGATTGATTTTGATTTCAGGAAGTAGTCGCTACAGACTTGTTTTTTGAAAATCTATTTTTAACCGTGGCGGCCATCTTGAATTTCCGGCCGACCTGAAATTTTGCTAAGATCAATAAGACATTAAGAGCAACATTCCTGTGAAGTTTCATGAAAATCCGTCAGGTAGTTTCAAAGAAGTAGTCGCTACAAGTTTTCATTATATAACTCTATGTAAACAAAGCAGCCATGTTTAAGGTCAAATCAAAACGATTTTCGACAAGGACCAACATCATGTCATACTGATCATTTTAGAAAAAGTCCCATATTACTGACTATAATATCTGTTATAGTCAACGGTTATTGGATGACACAAAATTAGCGTTTTGAACTTAGGGAGTAAATTTCACGGGGCAGTGTTCGTAGATCTACACCGTCATGTTGGATTCACATCGTCATGTTGGATTCACATCGAGGTACTGTCCTTTAGCTTATGTTAACAATTTAAATTCATTGAAATCATACTCGCATGATCTATCAATTCTTTTTGTCATATTCCTGTTGCTCATGATTTTATCTTCGATTAGGTTGTATTCGTTTTATTTTAGTCATACAGTATATACGTTGTTGGTCGATGTAAATATAGTCTCCTATTTCACCTTTCTAGGTCGGCCATTTTGATTCTAGTCAGAACAATTTTTCTTTCAATTAAAGTAAGCTTTATTTCGTCTCTTTCTTTGTTTCTATTATGTGCGATTCCTTTGCTAATTGATATAACTGTAAATAAATAACAACGTTCTCGTATATTATTTAATTAATATTCCCGAAATGTGGGGTTTCCCACGCGATTAGTTTTGCCCTAAATATGCTGCGTGGTTTATGAATGACGTCATGCCAGGGAGTAGGTAAACGTTGATTAATATTCTACTCTCATATTGCGGGTTTATGTCTGACGTCGACGTTGACGAATTTAAATAGAGTCTAAACGTTGATAACTTCGTTTTTTGCTTTGTTTGTTTTTTAAAGCGTTCGTTTTAAGGGTGCCCTCTGGTGAATATCAGAACAGATAGAATTTTTTATTTCCCTGTTTTTTATGAAGACTAACATATTACTAGTTAGTTTCTGGAAAAATAATGATGGGTCGGTGATTTAACTTTTTCGCAAAATTAATCTTTAGTAATACACTCTCACAGTGCGGTTTTAAATTCTGAATCAGCTGCAAATTGTGTATGGCAACTTACATGTGTGTAGTGTGGTTTGCAGAACAGGTATCGATTTTCCGTCTTTTTTAATGTAATAGATGACACTTTAGGACGAAAAATTAAGGGTTGGGGTATTTTTATCACCATCTGAAAAATTAGTACATCCCTTGTCATTACCCCACCCAGTTTACTATAAATTGCATTTTTAAATTTGTGATCCATGCATTTTTCATGATAAAGGAACAGATAACTTTTTGAGATATTTTGTCTACAATATATACAAGACCTGAGTATCAGAATGAAAAAATAAAAATTGGGGGTCGGTGTGCATATAAGAAAGATATTCAATAAAAACTGAGAAAAAAATGTGCTTTTTTAGATTTCGACGAGCTCTGACATATAACGGCATAGGTCTGTAACAAATAATAGGAAAGTACTTTTTATTCCTGTCTATGTATATGCTAACACATGTCTTTGTAATAAAGTTTAAATTAAGTGAATATCTTAAATGGTTTTTGAGAAATACCATCTTTTGTACCCCTACCCCCCATTTTGGCTTATGTTAAAAATTGTCAATTTTGGGCACAACATGTGAGGTCAAAAAAAAAATCTAATTTTTTTATATTTTTTTTGCACTAAAATATCCCTATTGGGCATAAGTTTGTTACTGTATAATTATTTTTTCCAGTTTTATTATAATTTTTGAAATATAACAAATGTAAATTTCCGGAAGTGCAAAAATCCAAAACCTCAGCAGAGGGCACCCTTAAGCGAGGTTTTGGGCAAAACTACTCCACCTGCGACCCTCAATTCCAAAGTGGAATGTCCCTTTACTTCACTGCAGAGCCTGTCGCAGGTTTAAAGTGTAATAATGAACTCTTATCTACCAGCAACATTTTGCGTACTGGCTACAGTAACTGGGTCAGTAGTTGATAGAACAATGAGTGGTATTTGAGTGTGTTTCAAGAATAATGCGGTTTGGTACATTCCACTAGCGGATACCGGGGGTGGGGGCGCACCACCCTGGTGCGCGCCCCCTAAAAAATCCGGATCATACATGTATGTCCATGTTACTGTAGACTGTAGATCAAATATCAAAGGATGTATGTCCATGTTACTGTAGATAAAATATCAAACAATTACGATGCACGCCCTCAGTGTAAAAAATGTCCTTTTGTTTGAGAACGCCCCTTTTTTATTCATACATGTATGTCCATGTTCCTGCAGATAAAATATCAAACAATTTCGTTGCACGCCCTTAGTATAAAAAAAAAAAAAAAAAAAAAAAAAAAAAAAATATATAAAATAAGATGTTCTCTCTCGCTTCGCTCGCTCAACGCATACTGGCTAATGAGTTGTTTAATTAACACATTGTTAAATCCTTTTCTTTGAAAACGGACTGTTTTATCCTAGCAATGCACTATCGCATCCGTTTTATAAGGCTATAGACGTCCCGAAAATTTACAAAAATCTTACGCTCCCACTAAGCTGAAATCCTGGATTCGCCCCTGCATTCTAACTGAAAATGTTTACGGCATAGCTTAATAAATAAATAATTTTATAATGATAGTGGGCTAATAACAATGATGAATATATATAGATATATATATAATAATAATCGTAATTATTATAAATATATAAAAAAAAATAAAAAATAAAAATAAATAAACAAAAATAAACAAAAAATATTCCAGTTAGTTGGTATTAATATTTCGAATAGGATTTTATTTTCTCAGTTTATACAATGTACGTTGATTTTGTTTTCATATTCACACTGGATAATGCGTCGTGGAAAGCGAGCGAGTTCGATGGTGCGAGCCAGCTCTGCCGGGAAAAGTCAGCGGTTGCATGTACTGTCTCCCGGTGTAAAGACATATCGTTCAGCAAGTCAGTTATGTCACAGATCGTTGGGTGGCTCGTTTGATTGCCGAAGAGGTCGTACAGGCCGTACAAAGATGTTAGGCAGCTAGAGAAACAGATATTACAGATGCCTACGGAAACAGGAATCGTTTTTATACACTTTATTATGGGTTTAAAGTCAGTGGGTTAGTCAGTTGGGTCATATATAATACTAATAATATCAACAAAAAAAAGAAAGAAAAAAAAACGAAAAGAAAAAAAAAAAAATTAAATAATTGGCTAGATATGTTTTGTTTTTTATGGTATAATTTTTTACACCACTTCCTGCTGTTGTATAATGCAAACCTCTCCAAATATCATATTTTACACCAGGAGTCTGCAAATGCAAATTGCATTTTCATTGGAGATGTGGGTAAGTGATGTATGGCTGTAGATTGTTTCACACCTTTCCTTTTTGTTACACTAGAAAGTTTAAAAGCTAGGAAGTTTAAAATGGTCTCCAAGTAATCATTATCCTGTTTGTAATCAGCGTTGTTTAGCTTCTGCTGCTATTATTTAACTCCAAGGCTGTTCGTGTAATTGTATTTTATGATGCTAACCATGTAATTGGAGTGTTTAGGTAATATGTTTTCTTACTGCTGATAAGTACGTCTCACCAGTTGTTCATTTCACCTAATTTTACCTTGCTGCTGTTGGCTGTAAGTTGTTGGTCTGCCAATGGAGGCAATGAATATTCATGACCCAGAGCGGTAGGTGACGTCATACCGTCCGAGCGTGCGTCTAAGATGGTGCGGAAGTATTGTGTCGGATATGGCATTATTTTAATTTGAATTAATACTGTTTAACAGTTAAAAATTATTCATGCCTCAATTGTACTTGCCGTTCTTCTAAATTAACTGTTTATAAAACATTCCATGCTTATCGTCTAGCGATCAACTTGACATTTATTCAGTTTGCGTACAATGATGTTTTCATTACAGTGGCTGTTGTTTTATACTGACGCTGTTGCTGATGCTGCCTAATTTTAATTGGATCTCTATTACATCTTTAAAGGCTTATTTTGCCTTATTTTTCAGTTTGTGTAACCATCAAGTTGACTTAACACGAGTCAACATTTTCTATGTCGGTATCGGATGCAATGTGTGGAACAGGTCATATAGTCCTCCAGTGTTGGTATTGTATGTAAAGTTCCACTTTTTACTTCTTACTCATAGCAGCTTTGTGAATTTCGAAACTTTGTCGTGTAGCGTTTGGAAATATATCCCTACAATGTTTAATACATTCATATTTAATGCATCGACAGTGCCTTATCAGTGCTTCATCAGTAGTGGACACATTCAAGACATGGCAAATGGTTGCATACTTATCATAATGCCTCATTTTAAGGCTATTCCATTTTGATCATTGGTTTATTGTTGGGTCAATCCATTTAGATCGATGAGGTTTTATTTATCCTGCACTAGGTATTTTTGCCAGGGGTTCATTGAAATTTAGTTATCTGTTCCTTTTCGGCTTGTCCCTAGTCAATACACCGCACTTTAAACCAGTTATGTGCATGGTCACTAAATTATAAAACCACTTCTGTGCTGTGTCTATTCAAAATAACAACTTCTCTGCAGGGTTCCACAATGCAGTTTGTGCGTGTGTGTGTGTGTGTAGCTCTGGGGTTTTTAGTCAATAGTCATAGTCAAAGTAATATAAACATCATGGCGTCCAAAAGGTATATGCACAATAGATCCTGGGCAGGCTGCAAATTATACTATAATAACACATTTCCTCCAAGTCACCAACTTCAACTTAGGTTGTCATACAAGAAGATGATAAATGAGACAAATGTCATTCCAATTGTCAGCATCACGATGACATCTTTATGTATTAGTTACAGGGAGTTTACACAGTTGTGTGGCTAACCTTTTTAATGCGGGCTAGTTCACTTGAAAAGAATACATGTTCTTCGTGTATTGTTGTCGGAGTGTTAGATGGTTTAGCCTTTAGATAGTTGTAGTTCATGTACCTATTGATTGACTTACTGTTCATCAATTACTTCGGCGCTTGATGATGATGATTGTTTACACAAGTCTAAAATCGATCATAGGTCAAAGGTAAAAATGCAGTTAAAGTCATGTTTACAATAGAAATAAACTTGATTATCCAGGAGACAAAAGTTAATACACTAAAGAAAATGTGCATATTGTACACAAAAAAATGTATATCAGTTGTTTGCTGTCTGAAATGAAAATAACCATGGCACGCGAAACAGTAGGAAAGATACATGCTTTATCAGAAATCATTCAGAGTTCTAAGTCTGCAACTGCGTATAATGTATATGTTCCTCTTCATATTATTTACCCGCTTAAGATCGATATTCCTGATGCTAATTTAGGCACGTTTAACAGTCAGTTTGTTTTTCGAGACACACATTACAGTTAAATCATCCTCCAACATTTACATACTTGATAATTTACTGACATTTATTTATTTTGCCAATGTCTGATGCATCAACTCATGTGGTCGTGGAGAAATGATTGAGGGAAATACCCATTAACGGATTTTAGATGTGGTCGTTGTTTGTTCTTAAATACTTCCTCGGCTTTCATGGCGTTATTCTATCAATCCTTTAGCAAGGACAAGGGCCAGAAAGCGGCTAAACAGTTACGCTGCTAAGGCGATAATAGATATTGGTGGCCTTTATTTGCTACACCCAGACATTCAGGCTGATGATACCTGTCTTGATCAGGATGGTGTTCATAATTAACTGTGGGGAACACTTTGTTTCTTAAACCAGTTAGCATACCCAAACGTTCCGGCTGATGATACCTGTCTTGAACAGGATGGTGTTCATTTATCAAATGTGGGGAACAACTTGTTTCTTAACCAGTTAGCGGCTGGATTTTAATGTTTCATTTAAAGTAGGCAGTGATGAGAAAATAGATATTTTTTTTGGCACCGTTTCTGTTTTGGGCGTGGCATTCGGATATTTTGTTTGTGATACACACTCTTCGCTGCTGCCAAAAAATGTTTCCCCTATTTTTGACGGTGGATGGGCGCCTGGACACTCTACTCTATGACTTGGAGTGTCCGGGCGCCCATCCATATGGCGGGCAGCGAAGGTGTGAAAGGAAGGACATATAAGTTTGTTTAAATTTATTCAGCTCCTGTATACCCAGAGACTGAATTGTAATCTAAACATAAATTATATACAAATTTGCTGTCCGTACGAATTGATAAAAAACATTTGAATTGATTGAATTCGGTGCACTTGTAATTATGCTTGAATATCAACCGTGCTTTCAACACTTGCTTAAATGCTTATCAGAAAAGTTGCTTTCATAATGAACATTTAATTTGGTGCACATGTATTTATGTCCTTAATAGTGTAATATTCAATCTGCTTTATTGCTTAATGCTTTCTACTGTAAGGGCTTGCCATAATGGTCTTTTGTGCTTACCGGCAGCCCAATTGTTAAACCCCATGCTTGGGGCTTGTTTTTCAATCCATGCCACGCCCAATATTTGCCAAATCTATTAAAGTTTAAAAAATATTTTGATGTGTTGTTATTACAGTGCTCTCCAATAATACTGACTATAATATCTGTTATAGTCAATGGTTATTGGATGACACAAAATTAGTGTTTTGAACTTAGGGAGTAAATTTCACGGGGCAGTGTTCGTAGATCTACACCGTCATGTTGGATTCACATCGTCATGTTGGATTCACATCGAGGTACTGTCCTTTAGCTTATGTTAACAATTTAAATTCCCTCCCTCCCAGCCCTCAGGATCATTGATTGCAATCGATAATAGTGTTATGTAGTTGTATAAGTACGATAAGTGCATTAAAGAACTTTCATTATTTGTCAATACTTATATTCAAAAGATAGTATTTTATGTTGCAAGATCATGTTGCTTTCTCCGAGTTATATATTTTCAGTTGATGTCTTCCTCTGGATCCACTAACGTAGTCAACCATTACTGGTGTGGCATGGATATTAAGAACATTTACATGCTTGCTGGAAGTTTTGTGAAAGGAAGGACATATAAGTTTCAGTTTAAATTTATTCAGCTTCTGAATACCCAAAGACTGAATGGCGGGCAGCGAAGGTGTGAAAGGTAGGACATATAAGTTTCAGTTTAAATTTATTCAGCTCCTGTATACCCAGAGACTGAATTGTAATCTAAACATAAATTATATACAAATTTGCTGTCCGTACGAATTGATAAAAAACATTTGAATTGATTGAATTCGGTGCACTTGTAATTATGCTTGAATATCAACCGTGCTTTCAACACTTGCTTAAATGCTTATCAGAAAAGTTGCTTTCATAATGAACATTTAATTTGGTGCACATGTATTTATGTCCTTAATAGTGTAATATTCAATCTGCTTTATTGCTTAATGCTTTCTACTGTAAGGGCTTGCCATAATGGTCTTTTGTGCTTACCGGCAGCCCAATTGTTACACCCCATGCTTGGGGCTTGTTTTTCAATCCATGCCACGCCCAATATTTGCCAAATCTATTATGTGTTATATATAACTAATTCACTCTCGTGAAATCTGTACTCGCGAGTAATTTCTTTGGCTATGGTTGCACTGGCAGCCATGTTTAACGCCGAATCAAAATAATTTTCCACAAGGATCTACATCATGTCATGCTGATCATTTTAGAAAAAGTCCCATATCACTTATAGTTTTCAAGAAGTAGTCGCTACAAACTTATTTTTTAAAAATCTATTTTTAGCTGTGACGGCCATCTTGAATTTCCGGCCGACCTGAAATTTTGATAGGATCAATTAGACATCAAGAGCAACATTCCTGTAAAGTTTCATGACAATCCGCCAAGTAGTTTCAGAGGAGTAGTCGCTACAAGTTTTTACTATATAACTCTATGTAAACAAAGATGGCCGCTGGCAGCCATTTTTAACGTTGAATCAAAACGATTTTTGACTAGGATCAACATCATGTTATGCTGATCATTTTAGAAAAAGTCCCATATCAATATCACTTATAGTTTTCAAGAAGTAGTCGCTACAAACTTATTTTTTAAAAATCTATTTTTAGCTGTGACGGCCATCTTGAATTTCCGGCCGACCTGAAATTTTTCTAGGATCAATTAGACATCAAGAGCAACATTCCTGTAAAGTTTCATGACAATCCGCCAAGTAGTTTCAGAAAAGTTGTCGCTACAAGTTTTTACTATATAACTCTATGTAAACAAAGATGGCCGCTGGCAGCCATGTTTAACGTTGAATCAAAACGATTTTTGACTAGGATCAACATCATGTCATGCTGATCATTTTAGAAAAAGTCCCATATCAATATCACTTATAGTTTTCAAGAAGAAGTCGCTACAAACTTGTATTTTAAAACTCTATTTTTAGCTTTGGCGGCCATCTTGGATTTCACATCAACATGAATTTTTGCTAGGATCAACTAGACTTTATGGGCAACATTTCTGTAAAGTTTCATGAATATCCATCCAGTAGTTTCAGCTGTGAAGTCGCTACAAATAAAAGTTTACGGACAGACAGACGGACAGACGGACGGACGGACGACGGACGCCGCACCACGGCATAAGCTCTGCTGATCTCTGATCAGTAGAGCTAAAAAGGAGTGAGTGCCCTCTCAAATGTTTGATTTTTTAGATCTCTTTAGGTAACCCTTTTTCTAGATAAATAAATGATTACATTTCGAAAATAGACGAAAACAATACTGAAGTTTTACTTCTTTCATTTTAACAATTTTGTTTTATTTCCCATGCAAATTATATGTTCAGTACACTGTTAGGAAGTTTATAATCAGGTAAATCAAGCATCTAGTGTATTGAGTCATAGATAGATAGCAGAGGTGTTATGTGTGACTGAGGTATTATGTAGTAACAAAAAAAGAGAAACAGCAAAACAAAAACAAATAATTTAAATTTTGGTCTGTGGGGTTGAACTGTTTGTTATAGGACAAATTATTCTTACAAAACCTCGTAATTATAGGAAGAAAATCATCCAGCAAAGTGTGTATACATTGTCATATTATTAATAACAAGAGGTCAATGACCTTGAAGCTCTACTGATTGATTTTGATTTCAGGAAGTAGTCGCTACAAACTGGTTTTTTGAAAATCTATTTTTAGCCGTGGTGGCCATCTTGAATTTCCGGCCGACCTGAAATTTTGCTAGGATCAATAAGACATCAAGAGCAACATTCCTGTGAAGTTTTATGAAAATCCGTCAAGTAGTTTCAGAGGAGTAGTCGCTACAAGTTTTCATTATATAACTCTATGTAAACAAACATGGCCACTGGCAGCCATGTTTAACGTCGAATCAAAATAATGTTCGACTTGAATAACCATCATGTCATGCTGATCATTTTAGAAAAAGTCCCATATCAATATCACTTATAGTTTTCAAGAAGTAGTCGCTACAAAGTTGTATTTTGAAAATCTATTTTTAGCCATGGCGGCCATCTTGAATTTCCGGCCGACCTGAAATTTTGCTAGGATCAATTAGACATCAAGAGCAACATTCCTGTGAAGTTTTATGAAAATCCGTCAAGTAGTTTCAGAGGAGTAGTCGCTACAAGTTTTCATTATATAACTCTATGTAAACAAACATGGCCACTGGCAGCCATGTTTAATGTCGAATCAAAATAATGTTCGACTTGAATAACCATCATGTCATGCTGATCATTTTAGAAAAAGTCCCATATCAATATCACTTATAGTTTTCAAGAAGTAGTCGCTACAAACTTGTATTTTGAAAATCTATTTTTAGCCATGGTGGCCATCTTGAATTTCCGGCCGACCTGAAATTTTGCTAGGATCAATTAGACATCAAGAGCAACATTTCTGTGAAGTTTCATGAAAATCCGTCAAGTAGTTTCAGAGGAGTAGTCGCTACAAGTTTTCATTATATAACTATATGTAAACAAAGATGGCCACTGGCAGCCATGTTAAATGTCGAATCAAAATAATGTTCAACTCGGATAACCATCATGTCATGCTGATCATTTTAGAGAAAGTCCCATATCAATATCACTTATAATTTTCAAGAAGTAGTCGCTACAAACTTATTTTTTAAAAATTTATTTTTAACTGTGGCAGCCATCTTGAATTTCTGGCCGATCTGAAATTTTGCTAGGATCAATTAGACATTAAGAGCAACATTCCTGTAAAGTTTCATGAAAATCCGCCAAGTAGTTTCAGAGGAGTAGTCGCTACAAGTTTTTACTATATAACTCTATGTAAACAAAGATGGCCGCTGGCAGCCACGTTTAACGTCGAATCAAAACGATTTTTAATAAGGAACAACATCATGTCATGCTGATCATTTTAGAAAAAGTCCCATATCAATATCACTTATAGTTTTCAAGAAGTAGTCGCTACAAACTTGTATTTTGAAAATTTATTTTTAGCCGTGGCAGCCATCTTGAATTTCCGGCCGACCTGAAATTTTGCTAGGATCATTTAGACATCAAGAGCAACATTCCTGTGAAGTTTCATGAAAATCCGTCAAGTAGTTTCAGAGGAGTAGTCGCTACAAGTTTTCATTATATAACTCTATGTAAACAAAGATGGCCGCTGGCAGCCATGTTTAACGTCAAATCAAAACGATTTTCGACAAGGACCAACATCATGTCATGCTGATCATTTTACAAAAAGTCCAATATCAATATCACTTATAGTTTTCAAGAAGTAGTCGCTACAAACTTGAATTTAAAAAATCTATTTTTAGCTTTGGCGGCCATCTTGGATTTCACATCAACATGAATTTTTGCTAGGATCAACTAGACTTCATGGGCAACATTTCTGTAAAGTTTTATGAATATCCATCATGTAGTTTCAGAGGAGTAGTCGCTACAAATAAAAGTTAACGGACGGACGGACAGACGGACGGACGACGGACGCCGCACCACGGCATAAGCTCTGCTGATCTCTGATCAGTAGAGCTAAAAATATAAGACAAAACATGTGCGATGTTTTAATCCGTTTTGATAAACTTAGAACTATGAAAAACAATCTTGTTTACTCTATCGGCCGCCATTTTGAATTTCTGTATTGGTCATGTGACTAGCATGTGATCAAGAAAGAATACATTATATTGTAAATAAAAAAAATAAAATAACGATAATTCAGTTAGTTATACATTTAATTGAAACAGTTATAAAACAAATATACTGACAATGGTCAACTGATCAGTACAGTAAACTTGGTCGATTAATTAGGTGTTTAAAAAGTGAAAGTAGAATTCTGTGTAGTAAATGCAACGGATTCTCTGATTGGCTTACCGCATATGTGGATAAATAACATCGTTTCTGATTGGCTGCATTTGTAATTAGATCTTGCAATCTTGGCTGTGTACTCGAGGTGTGATTATTGGACAATGGTCATGCCAATTATCGAACTAACAAACACTAATTAGCAAACATGTAGGTATTTCACAGCTAGGGGCTTGAGACAGGATGTTTATTGAGTCACTGGTCACTGGTCCAATAGTCAATTTTGCAGTAATTGGATGCGTGTTAGACGGGGTATCGATTTTTCACTCGCTTTGAGTGTCCTCTATAGAAATAATTAACACTGTACCCGTCTTTATCTCGGTCGAAAATGCTTGTGTAATTGAAAAAAAGGATTTTGATTCTTTTGCGCAAATCACTTTCGCAAATTTGTTTTTTCTTGCGCCACATTTCATTCTTATGCGCATTTGGCGCCATTTGCGCATCGCAGTGCGAGCCCTGATGTATCGCATTTTTCTTCGAAAAAGTGACACAAAAACAGGGCCTGTGGACGAGCTACTGGCTAAAACAGCTCATACATGTACATCAACGATTGTTGTTAAAGGGCCATAACTCTGCCAAAAATCATTCAACCGGAACACTGCGACGATAATTATTATGCACAACTAGGCTTGATACTGATCATCCTTGCAACATTTCGCTGAAATCCGAACTTGTACAGTACAGCTCACACGAAACCCTCACTTTACTCTTTCATGCCATGTGAGAATCGCGTAATTACGCTGAGTTTGATGAAAAAACTACTCGGAGTGGGAATCACCTATGAGAAAGAGTCTTGGTGTACTTACGCCACGATACTTCGCGTAGACAAATTCGGAGTTCGCCGAGTCGAAACTGCACAGGTTTCTAATTGCAGTCGTTTTAATGCATTATTATTCAATAACTTCAAAAAAAATCGAAGCAGAAGACAATTGTACTTTTGTTTTGGAAAAGCGGATGTGGAAAAACTTGATGCGGGGATTATGTATACTGGGTCACGATAGTTATATGGTGGTTTCTATTACCGGCTTTTCGCCAGCTTTGCGGCGACTGAACGTAAAATTCAATTGGTAATTATTATACTAAAAATTATAATTGTTATTTGTAATTTATTCTGCTGTTTATTTATTTGTTGACGGGTTCTTTAGTCAAAAATAATTGTAAAGAATTCCGGGTCATAAACCTGTTGTTAATGCCTCCTTGTTAAAAGATACATACATGGCCAAGGATTATCGGTATTTATGTTGGTTGAAGAACTGCGAGTTTTGGACAACAGAAACGAACACAACTAGAGGCTAAATGCATTGTTTCGAAATTTATTCATTGTAGTTGTCAGTATTGTGCAGAAAAGATGCACTCGGTGTCTCATTGTTTGTGCTTTTTCTGCCGATTGGCTTTTTCAAGCGCGCTGTCGGACAAGTTGAAAAGTTTTTATCCCAATAATAAATCACCACAGGTGTGCACTCATGGTTAATTGGATTCTACGTGGGGTAACTAGGAGTGCGATTGACACGATAACGGCATATTTTTGCTGCGTGGATCCGCCGAGTCCAAATGCTCAATCCGTGTAGATCCGCGCGGCACCCGATAAGACCGAACTCGCCAAATCGAGTAAAGATTGGGATTTGTGTGAGCTGTACTGTATATATGTAAGCTTTCATTGATATTAACAATATGGTAAAGATCGGATAAAAAATTGAGAATGGTTACATCAAAAAGTTAACAGATGACGGACAAAACACCATAGCATAAGCACTACTGGCCAGTAGAGTTAATAACACAATAGAGCTGAGTTGGTCGATGACCGCTAATTGCTGTTTGTACAGCAAGACCTTTGTGTACACCAATCTATTTGTCACAGATTCAGTCTTCGAAATTAAATTTTTTGTGTCACTAGCCCGAATTCTTATATACTCAATGAAAACCCGTACATTTTCATTTAGCCCGACTACATAAATTAAACAAGAAATGTCACAGTAAGTGACAAATGCCCCCAGAGTGACCTGTAAGTGTGACCTTGACTTTGGAGCAATATGAAACCAACAGATATATTTAAACAAGAGGTCAATGACCTTGAAGCTCTACTGATTGATTTTGATTTCAGGAAGTAGTCGCTACAGACTTGTTTTTTGAAAATCTATTTTTAACCGTGGCGGCCATCTTGAATTTCCGGACGACCTGAAATTTTGCTAGGATCAATAAGACATTAAGAGCAACATTCCTGTGAAGTTTCATGAAAATCCGTCAAGTAGTTTCAGAGGAGTAGTCGCTACAAGTTTTCATTATATAACTCTATGTAAACAAAGATGGCCGCTGGCAGCCATGTTTAACGTCAAATCAAAACCATTTTCGACAAGGACCAACATCATGTCATACTGATCATTTTAGAAAAAGTCCCATATCAATATCTCTTATAGTTTTGAAGAAGTAGTCGCTACAAACTTATTTATTTTAAATCTATTTTTAGCTGTGACGGCCATCTTGAATTTCCGGCCGACCTGAAATTTTTCTAGGATCAACGGGACATCAAGAGCAACATTCCTGTGAAGTTTCATGAACATCCGTCAAGTAGTTTCAGAGAAGTAGTCTCTACAAGTTTTTACTATATAACTCTATGTAACCAAAGATGGCCACTGGCAGCCATGTTTAACGTCCAATCAAAATAATTTTCCAAAAGAATCAACATCATGTCATGCTGATCATTTTAGAAAAAGTCCCATATAAATATCACTTATAGTTTTCAAGAAGCAGTCGCTACAAACTTATTTTTTAAAACTCTATTTTTAGCTTTGGGGGCCATCTTGGATTTAACATCAACATGAATTTTTGCTAGGATCAACTAGACTTTATGGGCAACATTTCCGTAAAGTTTCATGAATATCCATCCAGTAGTTTCAGAGAAGTTGTCGCTACAAGTTTTTACTATATAACTCTATGTAAACAAAGATGGCTGCTGGCAGCCATGTTTAACGTTGAATCAAAACAATTTTTGACAAGGACCAACATCATGTCATGCTGATCATTTTACAAAAAGTCCAATATCAATATCACTTATAGTTTTCAAGTAGTAGTCACTACAAACTTGTATTTTGAATTTCCGGGCGACCTGAAATTTTGCTAGGATCAATTAGACATCAAGAGCAACATTCCTGTGAAGTTTCATGAAAATCCGTCAAGTAGTTTCAGAGGAGTAGTCGCTACAAGTTTTCATCATATAACTCTATGTAAACAAAGAATTTAGATGGCCACTGGCAGCCATGTTTAACGTCGAATCAAAATAATGTTTGACTCTTATAACCATCATGTCATGCTGATCATTTTACAAAAAGTCCCATATCAATATCACTTATAGTTTTCAAGACGTAGTCGCTACGAACTTCTTTTTTAAAAATCTATTTTTAGCTGTGGCGGCCATCTTGAATTTCTGGCCGATCTGAAATTTTGCTAGGATCAATTAGACATTAAGAGCAATATTCCTGTAAAGTTTCATGAAAATCTGTCAGGTAGTTTCAAAGGAGTAGTCGCTACAAGTTTTTACTATATAACTGTATGTAAACAAAGATGGCCGCTGGCAGCCATGTTTAACGTCGAATCAAAACGATTATCGACAAGGACCAACATCATGTCATGCTGATCATTTTAGAAAAAGTCCCATATCAATATCACTTATAGTTTTCATGAAGAAGTCGCTACAAACTTGTTTTTTAAAAACCTATTTTTAGATCTGGCGGCCATCTTGGATTTCACATCAACATGAATTTTTGCTAGGATCAACTAGACTTCATGGGCAACATTTCTGTAAAGTTTCATGAAAATCCATCCAGTAGTTTCAGAGGAGAAGTCGCTACAAAAAAAAGTTTACGGACAGACAGACAGACGGACGACGGACGCCGCACCACGGCATAAGCTCTGCTGATCTGATCAGTAGAGCTAAAAACAAAACAAACAAGAGGTCAATGACCTTGAAGCTCTACTGATTGATTTTGATTTCAGGAAGTAGTGACTACAAACTTGATTTTTGAAAATCTATTTTTAGCTGTGGCGGCCATCTTGAATGTCCGGCCGACCTGAAATTTTGCTAGGATCAATTAGACATCAAGAGCGACATTTCTGTGAAGTTTCATGAAAATCTGTCAAGTACTTTCAGAGGAGTAGTCGCTACAAGTTTTCATTATATAACTCAATGTTAACAAAGATGGCCACTGGCAGCCATGTTTAACCTCGAATCAAAATAATGTTCAACTCGGATAACCATCATGTCATGCTGATCATTTTAGAAAAAGTCCCATATCAATATCTCTTAAAGTTTTCAAGAAGTCGTCGCTACAATCTTATTTTTTTTAAATCTATTTTTAGCCGTGGCGGCCATCTTGATTTTCCGGCCGACCTGAATTTTTTTTTAGGATCAATAAGACATCAAGAGCAACATTCCTGTGAAGTTTTATGAAAATCTGTAAAGTAGTTTCAGAGGAGTAGTCGCTACAAGTTTTCATTATATAACTCTATGTAAACAAAGATGGCCACTGGCAGCCATGTTTAACGTCGAATCAAAACGATTTTCGACAAGGACCAACATCATGTCTTTAGAAAAAGTCCCATATCAATATCACTTATAGTTTTCAAAAAGTAGTCGCTACAAACTTGTATTTTGTAAATCTATCTTTAGCCATGGCGGCCACCTTGAAATTTCCGGCTGACCTGAAATTTTGCTAGGATCAATAAGACATCAAGAGCAACATTTCTGTGAAGTTTCATGAAAATCCGTCAAGTAGTTTCAGAGGAGTAGTCGCTACAAGTTTTCATTATATAACTCTATGTAAACAAAGATGGCCGCTGGCAGCCATGTTTAACGTCAAATCAAAACGATTTTCGACAAGGACCAACATCATGTCATGCTGATCATTTTAGAAAAAGTCCCATATCAATATCACTTATAGTTTTCAAGAAGTAGTCGCTACAAACTTATTTTTTAAAAATCTATTTTTAACTGTGGCAGCCATCTTGAATTTCTGGCCGATCTGAAATTTTGCTAGGATCAATAAGACATCAAGAGCAACATTCCTGTAAAGTGTCATGAAAATCAGCCAAGTAGTTTCAGAGGAGTAGTCGCTACAAGTTTTTACTATATAACTCTATGTAAACAAAGATGGCCGCTGGCAGCCACGTTTAACGTCGAATCAAAACGATTTTTGATAAGGACCAACATCATGTCATGCTGATCATTTTAGAAAAAGTCCCATATCAATATCACTTATAGTTTTCAAGAAGTAGTCGCTACAAACTTGTATTTTGAAAATTTATTTTTAGCCGTGGCGGCCATCTTGAATTTCCGGCCGACCTGAAATTTTGCTAGGATCATTAAGACATCAAGAGCAACATTCCTGTGATGTTTCATGAAAATCCGTCAAGTAGTTTCAGAGGAGTAGTCGCTACAAGTTTTCATTATATAACTCTATGTAAACAAAGATGGCCACTGGCAGCCATGTTTAACGTCAAATCAAAACGATTTTCGACAAGGACCAACATCATGTCATGCTGATCATTTTAGAAAAAGTCCCATATCAATATCACTTATAGTTTTCAAGAAGTAGTCCCTACAAACTTGAATTTAAACAAGAGGTCAATGACCTTGAAGCTCTACTGATTGATTTTGATTTCAGGAAGTAGTCGCTACAGACTTGTTTTTTGAAAATCTATTTTTAACCGTTGCGGCCATCTTGAATTTCCGGCCGACCTGAAATTTTGCTAAGATCAATAAGACATTAAGAGCAACATTCCTGTGAAGTTTTATGAAAATCCGTCAGGTAGTTTCAAAGAAGTAGTCGCTACAAGTTTTCATTATATAACTCTATGTAAACAAAGCAGCCATGTTTAAGGTCAAATCAAAACGATTTTCGACAAGGACCAACATCATGTCATACTGATCATTTTAGAAAAAGTCCCATATCAATATCACTTATAGTTTTCAAGAAGTAGTCGCTACAAACTTATTTTTTAAAAATCTATTTTTAGCTGTGACGGCCATCTTGAATTTCCGGCCGACCTGAAATTTTGATAGGATCAATTAGACATTAAGAGCAACATTCCTGTAAAGTTTCATGACAATCCGCCAAGTAGTTTCAGAGGAGTAGTCGCTACAAGTTTTTACTATATAACTCTATGTAAACAAAGATGGCCGCTGGCAGCCATGTTTAACGTTGAATCAAAACGATTTTTGACTAGGATCAACATCATGTAATGCTGATCATTTTAGAAAAAGTCCCATATCAATATCACTTATAGTTTTCAAGAAGTAGTCGCTACAAACTTATTTTTTAAAAATCTATTTTTAGCTGTGACGGCCATCTTGAATTTCCGGCCGACCTGAAATTTTTCTAGGATCAATCAGACATCAAGAGCAACATTCCTGTAAAGTTTCATGAATATCCGCCAAGTAGTTTCAGAGAAGTAGTCGCTACAAGTTTTTACTATATAACTCTATGTAAACAAAGATGGCCGCTGGCAGCCATGTTTAACGTTGAATCAAAACGATTTTTGACTAGGATCAACATCATGTCATGCTGATCATTTTAGAAAAAGTCCCATATCAATATCACTTATAGTTTTCAAGAAGAAGTCGCTACAAACTTGTATTTTAAAACTCTATTTTTAGCTTTGGCGGCCATCTTGGATTTCACATCAACATGAATTTTTGCTAGGATCAACTAGACTTTATGGGCAACATTTCTGTAAAGTTTCATGAATATCCATCCAGTAGTTTCAGCTGTGAAGTCGCTACAAGTTTTTACTATATAACTCTATGTAAACAAAGATGGCCGCTGGCAGCCATGTTTAACGTTGAATCAAAACGATTTTTGACTAGGATCAACATCATGTCATGCTGATTTTTTTAGAAAAAGTCCCATATCAATATCACTTATAGTTTTCAAGAAGAAGTCGCTACAAACTTGTATTTTAAAACTCTATTTTTAGCTTTGGCGGCCATCTTGGATTTCACATCAACATGAATTTTTGCTAGGATCAACTAGACTATGGGCAACATTTCTGTAAAGTTTCATGAATATCCATCCAGTAGTTTCAGCTGTGAAGTCGCTACAAGTTTTTACTATATAACTCTATGTAAACAAAGATGGCCGCTGGCAGCCATGTTTAACGTTGAATCAAAACGATTTTTGACTAGGATCAACATCATGTCATGCTGATCATTTTAGAAAAAGTCCCATATCAATATCACTTATAGTTTTCAAGAAGAAGTCGCTACAAACTTGTATTTTAAAACTCTATTTTTAGCTTTGGCGGCCATCTTGGATTTCACATCAACATGAATTTTTGCTAGGATCAACTAGACTTTATGGGCAACATTTCTGTAAAGTTTCATGAATATCCATCCAGTAGTTTCAGCTGTGAAGTCGCTACAAGTTTTTACTATATAACTCTATGTAAACAAAGATGGCCACTGGCAGCCATGTTTAACGTTGAATCAAAACGATTTTTGACTAGGATCAACACCATGTCATGCTGATCATTTTAGAAAAAGTCCCATATCAATATCACTTATAGTTTTCAAGAAGAAGTCGCTACAAACTTGTATTTTAAAACTCTATTTTTAGCTTTGGCGGCCATCTTGGATTTCACATCAACATGAATTTTTGCTAGGATCAACTAGACTTTATGGGCAACATTTCTGTAAAGTTTCATGAATATCCATCCAGTAGTTTCAGCTGTGAAGTCGCTACAAATAAAAGTTTACGGACAGACAGACGGACAGACGGACAGACGGACGGACGGACGACGGACTCCGCACCACGGCATAAGCTCTGCTGATCTCTGATCAGTAGAGCTAAAAATCTATTTTTAGCTTTGGCGGCCATCTTGGATTTCACATCAACATGAATTTTTGCTAGGATCAACTAGACTTCATGGGCAACATTTCTGTAAAGTTTTATGAATATCCATCCAGTAGTTTCAGAGGAGTAGTCGCTACAAATAAAAGTTAACGGACAGACGGATGGACAGACGGACGGACAGACAGACGGACGGACGACGGACGCCGCACCACGGCATAAGCTCTGCTGATCTCTGATCAGTAGAGCTAAAAAACAACAATAACAAGAGGTCAATGACCTTGAAGCTCTACTGATTGATTTAGATTTCAGGAAGTAGTCACTACAAACTTTTTTTTTGAAAATTTATTTTTAGCCGTGGCGGCCATCTTGAATTTCCGGCTGACCTGAAATTTTGCTAGGATCAATAAGACATCAAGAGCAACATTCCTGTGAAGTTTCATGAAAATCCGTCTAGTAGTATCAGAGAAGTATCGCTACAAGTTTTCATTATATAACTCTATGTAAACAAAGATGGCCGCTGACAGCCATGTTTAACATCGAATCAAAACGATTTTTGACAAGGATCAACATCATGTCATGCTGATCATTTTAGAAAAAGTCCCATATCAATATCGCTTATAGTTTTCAAGAAGTAGTCGCTACAAACTTGTATCTTGAAAATCTATTTATAGCCATGGCTGCCATCTTGAATTTCCGGCCGACCTAAAAAAAATCTGGGATCAATTAGACATCAAGAGCAACATTCCTGTGAAGTTGCATAAAAAATCGTCAAGTAGTTTCAGAGGAGTAGTAGCTACAAATAAAAGTTTACGGACAGACGGACGGACGGACAGACAGACGACGGACGACGCATCACGGCATAAGCTCTGCTGATCTCTGATCAGTAGAGCTAAAAATCAAAGAAAAAAAAAAAAAAATTATTTTTTCTCGCGACACGACGTCTTGCTGTGGTGAGCAATTGTGCGAAGTTATTTGAAAATGCGTCGATTCTTGTCCGAGTTATGAAGCGGAGACGATTGTATAGACGAACGGATTTTGACCTTTGACCTCTAAGTGTGACCTTGACTTTGGAGCCGCGGACCTGGATTTTGTGCCCGACACGTCGTCTTGTTGTGGTGAGCAATTGTGCAGTTATTTGAAAATCCATCCATTATTGTCCGAGTTATGAAGCAGACACCAGTGTACACGCGAACGGACAGACAGTGCGATTACTATATGCCACCCTTCAGGGGCATAGAAAAAAAAAAAAAAAAAAAACAATAAAAAAAAAAAAAAAAATTTAAAAAATAAATTCGCGACACAACGTCTTGTTGTGGTGAGCAATTGTGCGAAGTTATTTAAAAATCTGTTGATTATTGTCCGAGTTATGAAGCGGAAAGGATTGTATAGACAAACGGATTTTGACCTTTGATCTCTAAGTGTGACATTGACCTTGGAGCCATGGACCTGGATTTTGTGCGAAACACTTTGCCCTGTTGTGGTGAGCAATTGTGCGAAGTTATTTGAAAATCCATCCATTATTGTCAGAGTTATGAAGCGGACACGAGTGTATAGACGAACGGACTTTGACCTTTGATCTCTAAGTGTGACCTTGACCTTGGAGCCACGGACCTGGATTTTGTGTGCGACACATTGCCCTGTTGTGGTGAGCAATTGTGCGAAGTTATTTGAAAATCCATCCATTATTGTCAGAGTTATGAAGCGGACACGAGTGTATAGACGAACGGATTTTGACCTTTGATCTCTAAGTGTGACCTTGGAGCCACGGAACTGGATTTTGTTTGAGATACGTTGCCCTGTTGTGGTGAGAAATTGTGCGAAGTTATTTAAAAATCCATCCATTATTGTCAGAGTTATGCAGCGGACACGAGTGCAGTCACAAACAGATTTTGACCTTTGACCTCTAAGTGTGACCTTGACTTTGGAGCCACGGACCTGATTTTGTGCGCGACACGTCGTCTTGTTGTGGTGAGCAATTGTGCAAAGTTATTTGAAAATCCGTCTATTATTGTCAGAGTTATGAAGCGGACACGAGTGTACACGCGAACAGACAGCCAGTGCGATCACTATATGCAACCCCCGAAACTATATGCAACCCTTCGGGGGCATAAAAAAATTCACTAGCCCAAATAGTTTACTAGCCCCGGGCTTCGGACTAGTGGTTTAATTCGAACACTGCAGATAATCACCTCACACAATGCAAATTGCCCATGGCGTTGAATATACAAGGAGAATTTAGTTTAAATGACATGATATATTTGACATATTTCAGCATTTTTATGTGCAGCTATTTTGGTTTTAAAAGAGTCGCGGTCCTTTTAAAGAGAGTACATCCGGATTTTTCTAGAAACATCTTAAATTATAAAAATGTTCCATTTCATGATAAAACACTTAAAGGTGAAATTTAGCGTGTATTTTGAGTATATATTCGGAAATATACGTATATAATATACAATATTTTCAAATCTTACACTTATTGGTTGTCCCGTTTTCTCACAGTAGCCAATTTTATCCCATAGCGCACACGCTTCGAGTTTCGCCCTTTTTGAAGACAGGTAAGTGACACGTGGTCCTGTGACGTCATTGGTACCAAACGATTCGCAGTGTCGCATTGAGTTGTATACTATTGTCTATGTAGGATTACGTTTTATGGTACTTGTTAAAAATGCCGTGTGTTGTTGCTGGGTGAAAAAGTTTGCATAAAGAAGGACAAGATAATAACCTTTTAAGTTTTTTTCGTTTCCCTAATCGAGATAATGATATATTCCCCTGCGAAATTTTCTAGAACTGTGCATGAACAATTCTTGATAGATTGTTCAAGAACTGTTCTTGAATTGTACCTAATCTGTTCTGGTACAGTTCTAGAGCAGAACGTGAACGTTAAATGAGACAAATTTTCTAGAACTTATGTTCAAGAACAGTTCTAGAACTTATGTTCAATAAAAGTTCTAGAATTTATGTTCAAGAACAGTTCTTGAACTATCTGTGCTGGAACTGTTCTAGAACTGTTACAGAACAATCTGTACTGGAACTGTTCTAGAACTATCGGTACTAGAACTGTTCTAGAACTATCTGTACTGGAACTGTTCTTGAACATAACTTCTAGAATTTTTGACGTTCATGCACAGTTTTAGAACTGCTCAAGAACAGATGAAGCACAGTTCTAGAACTATCTGTACTGGAACTGCTCTAGAACTGTTCCAGAATGATCTGTACTGGAACTGTTCTTGAACAGTTCCAGTAAGATAGTTCTAGAACTGTTCTTGAACATAAGTTCTAGAAATCTTGTCTCATTTAACGTTCATGCACCGTTCTAGAACTGCTGAAGAACAGATGAAGCACAGTTCAAGAACCGTTCTTGAACAATCTATCCAGAACAGTTCCTGCACAGTTCCAGAACTCCCTTGGCCACTAATTTAACCTACATAACAGTTAAAGAACAATTCATTAATTGAACCTTCAGAATGCCTGGTCATACTTGTTGAAATGTTACAAATGATACTGAAATGAAATAATATCTGCAGTGCTGAATACCATTTTTCTGTCAGCAACAAAAAAAGAAAGTCAATCCGCGAAAACACATGACAATAGGGGTTTCATTTTAAAATACTGTTTCTAAAGACTACATTTAGAAATTTCATCTTTCAAATACAACTATTAAATATAGAAGATGTTCTGACACAATAAGTAATTTAAGTATTATCACAAAACACTTACATTTAATCATTAAATGATGCAAGCACAATCTTCAGTTGGACTGCCATTTTACCGCCAAAAACTCAAAAGAATGGCATTTGCATTTTATTTGCAATTTTGTCAGAATCACACTCAGGTGTCATATATTCTTTACCTACTTTCTTTGCAAATATAAATGAAGACATGGGCTTTTAAACTGCAGATAATGTTATTATATAAAACTGTTCATGCAATAATGATCATATATTTGTTTGTTAATAGTAGTATATTTGTTTAATTAATGAAGATGAACACCTGCGAAACTCTGTTCTTATACTCAAGAACAGTTCATGAACATTTCTAGAACATTAAGAACAGTTTCTGAACTGTATTAAGAACAGTTTCTGAACTGTTCTTGATTCATTGTTCTAGGACATGTTCTTAATATGTTCTTGAACATTGAACATTTTCAAGAACTATTGAAGAGCATTTCAAGAACTGTAATTTTTCTTATAATCTATACTGTGTTGATGAGCCGTTAAACAACATTCATAAACATTCAGTTTGTTATGGAAAAACCTGTTCTGGAAATAGTGTAATAAAATTATGTTGTTTTGTGACTTTTGAACTTTAATTTAATCAACACAAAACTTAAGTGCTACAAAATAAATGTCTTTTTATACCAAGTTTATGGATAATTGTTTTCATGTCCCAGCAAAAGCCATCTATGTATACTTGGGGTGTGTTCAAGCTACTTAAAACAAAGAAATTTCATATTTCATTATAATACCTGTGCCTGTCAGCATTACAAAAATAATGCCTTTTTCAAACGCTGGAAAATAATAAATAATGGAAGATCACAATAGTTTATTAGGTGGTTAATATTGTGACTTGCTTACTAATTTAATGTATATTTACATTTGCACAGATGTAATCGATTTGTAGCGACATTCCTATTAAGATAACACATTTGTAGATATTTTAAGCACATCTTAATTACATTTCCTATTTAAAGGAATTTAGTTCACATTTTAAAGAACATTGAAAGAACTTTAAATAGAGAAGATACTCTAAAACTGTTCTTAAACAATTTCAAAACAAATGAAGAACAGTTTAGGAACTTCAAGGGTTTAAACTGTTCTTAATTAGTGCTTAAGGCTTAACGTTTAAGAACACTTAGAGTTAAGAACTAATTAAGAATGGTTTAAGAACCCTTGAAGTTTCTGAACTGTTCTTCATTTGTTCTTCAAATTGTTCAAGAACAAATTGAGAACAGTTCAGGAACTCCTGAAGTTCCTAAACTGTTCTTGATTTGCTCTTGAAACTGTTCAAGAACATTTTCAGAACATTTTCTCTATTTAAAGGTTCTTGAACTGTTCTAAACTTGTTCAAGAACCTTTCAAGAATATCTTATGAAAAATTAAAGTTCTTGAAATGTTCTTCAATAGTTCTTGAAATTGTTCAAGAACATATTAAGAACATAGTATAAGAACAGAGTTTAGCAGGGGTTAAGATTTGAAGTGTGGGTAGACGTTACCGAAGAAAATCGCCCGACTCGTCGAGAAAGTGGGAACCTACGAAAGACGCGCGAGTTTGTAGCAAGCATTTTGAGTTGACTTCGTGGGAAGTCCATCCTTTGGTTTCATTATCTTTGAATTTGGAGAACAAAAGGCCATGCAGATTAAAATCAACAGCGGTACCAACGATATTCGACTATCAAAATGAGAAGTGCATAACCCCGCCGTCTCCAAGAAAGTTGTATTCGCCTATTCGACCGGCGTTGAGGAAATTCATACATGAAGTAAGATTGAAATTTATGTTCAATTATCTTAGCACCTCATCGGGTATACGTATGATAAATTGAAGAAAGGTGTATAGTCTTAGATCTTTATATACACCGTGAATGTTTAGCTGTTGAATTAGAAGCATGCGTCTTTACGTGAATCAATGAAGAGGTGACGGCGCTAATATTATGTAGCCGTCTTTTTTTAAAAGATTGCTAAGAACGTTCAGCATATAAATTTAAATGAATCCGGTGAAATAAATACTGTGTCTTTGTTTCCAAATTTTAATTTTAATAATTTTAAATTTTACACCCTCTTCTGCCAATAGTATTATAGATATATATTATCAACATATATAGGGCTATGGATTTGAAAAAAAAAAAAAAATGTTTCATGGATATTTATAACAAGGCAGAAAATTTAAATATTTGGTCTGTTTTCGATCTGTATACTTACTAACTGTCTATATCGTTCTCATAATACATTTGGTTATATTATTTAAATCATTGTATTTTTCTCTCTTTGTTTTGCGACAAATATCATGTGATATATCCGTCTTGTGCAATACGCGTCTGCCCTCGGCGGTATTTCACCGCTCAAGTAATTGCAATAAACAGGAAATATATCATAAAACTAGGTTTCCCTAAATGGTGCGTGCTTTTGTGATATACCGACGTATGTTCCCAAATTAGGCTGCACTTCAATAGTGCACCGCAATATTTTATTAGTCTGTATTGATATTTGGGGGCACGTGGAGACTATAGAGAGTGTGTCATATTACAAACACCGCTTCTAGAGTGTTTGGTGTTGATGGCGACTTATGGCAAATATATAATACTATAGCAATTATGGCGCCGAAATTATATGCTGTTTCATTTATTATTGTTTTTATTCATTTTTTTTATCAATTATGGATAATATCTAATAAATATATTTGTTCCATGTCTACTTATCGGCAAAAATTGTATTACCATAGAGTTACATACATATATATCTATGTATTAATGTATAGGTATAGACCAGGTCCATTCATTCGGAATATACTACATTTCGCGGTTCTTGTGTATGTACCAAGATATTGCAGTGTTGCGGGTGACTTACTGTCAGATTTCGATGAAAACAATTTTTACGTTGTTTTTTTGTTTGTTGTTGCTGTAAGTGTATAAATACGCTATTTTGTTAGATTAGTGAATAGTGTAATGAACCACTGAACGTAACGAATGACATGACACGATAGTCTTTACAAGCTCTCAGTTTGCACCTGCACCGCGTACGACTTCATCATCAGTTGATGAATCCGATGTATTTTCGTCCTCAGACACGTATTCTGGCTCCAAACCTAAAGGTTGCACATGGTGTAACCGTTTTATCACGGGCATTTCCTTTGACATCGCTTAATTCTCACATTTTCACACAAGGTATACTGTTTTGCGTTCAGTCCCAATGTAAACAAAAAATAGTTTGTTCCCAATGACGTCATTTCCGGTAATTCGCGCAAGAGTTTTTCCCCTTAGATTTTTTTCGATTTTTTAGCAATGCCTGTTCGCCTTTTCGGTTTTTATCTTTAAAAACATATTTTCACTAAACATACATCAATAGCATAGAAAACATCGTATTTATAATGATATTTATTAATTAAAAACATATCAACAACGGATTTGTTGATTTAGGACAAATTTCATCTTTAAATATCAATCAAAATATGCTGTTAGAACCATGTTGTTAATGTCTAAACTTTGAACACACCGTATTAGCTTAGGACGGAATCAGATGTAAAATGCTGAAATTAACCATGGTGCATCTAGGATAGCACATATTACTGTGCTGAATCAATTTCTTTGCAAAAGTTTAAACAGGGATCATTTTTAGAATTATTCATTATGTTTTGGTCATGTAGAATAGAAAATGTTAATATTTGTCAATTTTAAGTCAGACACTTAGACCCCATGAAAAGCCTGATGTACTCCCTTTAAATGAACCGCGGCACATGTGTTTTGGAAGTCAAACACAGGAACACTTAAATGGCCTGTGGAGACCAATGTGCATTATTAATTTAGTATGAACAGTGAGATTGGACAAAATGATGGCTACAAAAAAACTTACCTCACCCACTTTTCACATAAGAAGCAAAACTGGTAGTAAACCATTATTTCAAATTTAATGTTATTCACTTGAATAAACACAGAATTTCAGATTGCCGTAATGGTCTAACCACTAAATTAACCAAAAGATGTGTGAAGTTGTGTTTTTGCTTATCTGAAAAGTGGGTGGAGTAACTGGTAAGTTCTCTCTTTGTTTATCACAAACTGGGAATCAAATAATTGAGACAATCCTATAGATAAACAATTTCATTTATTAATAAACATTTCAATACACCGCTAATTGGTGTTTGTACAGCAAGACCATTTTCTTTAAAACACTGCACCTACCAATATGCCTGTGGTGGGTGGGTGTGAGAGGGACAATGATATATGTATATCATGTATATATATGGGCATAAGAAATAACAAACAACTTTTAACAAGGAACTATGATTGTCTTTGCACCTGAAATTAACGTTCTGATGAAGTGTTTCGTGTGTTGTCTTTTGAATAACACGACAATTTTAGCCGAATTGCGATACGAAAACACCAGAAACTCATCCTAAGTATGTGACATTATAAATATTATTCAGAAATATACATAAATCCGATAAATTCACCGTTTTATTTCAAATCTACAACTTACCACAATGGCGACGACGTAAAATATGCGAAAAAGACGTACTGCGCAAGGGCAGAGCATAAATTACCGAAAACACGCGCAATGAACCGAAATACTAACAAAGAGGCCAGCGCAGAGCATAAATTACCAAAAACACGCGCAATGAACCGAAATACTAACAAAGAGGCCCATATTGGCCCTGAATCGATCCTTTGCAATAACCACAGACCTAAATAACAAAAAATGTGTGTGCAATAATGAAAAATTGTTCTCTAGCAATTGCTGATTGAACATGTTTTTAAGTCTTTCCTTATGTAAGTCTATGCAAAATCTCTACATATAAACTTTGGACAAAGGAGTTGCAGCCATCTTTGACCCCAGGGACTTCAAATGAGCAAACTTGATAGACCAGGGGTTAGCGTACATTAATAATAATAAAGAACAAGAGAACAAGAGGGCCTGTGAATGCTCTACAAGCTAAAATGGTTCTTATATATCAAGGCGTTTCATCATTAAATTTCTTTCAATTCCTTTTAACAAATGCAAAACACAACACCCTCAACTGAAATTTAAACCCACAACTCCATGCTAACAATTTAAAAGAAGATTTTTTAAGTTTTCCCTTATAATATAAGTCTATGTAAAACATGCAAAATGTTTATATACAAACTTAAGAAAAAATAACAAAAGAAAGAACGCATCCAAACAGGAATGAACAAAAGAAAAAAAAGAAAAAAGAGTTTACCTCCAGTGGGATTTGAACCCACGGCCATAGCTTCCCAGTGTACAAGAAGTGATTCAAAGATTTTTCTATGGTGGCCATCTTGGATGTCACGTTTAAGTTATTTTAACAAATTTGAAAAACATTCCTCTAAGGATCATCCATGTGAAGTTTGGTCAAAATTGACCAAGAAGATGACTAAAAAGATGATTTTTTGAAGATTATCCCTACATAAGTCTTTATAAAACATGTGATCCCTGGGGCGGGGCCAAATGTGACACCAGGATCACCATTTGTACAAGCTTGGTAGACGACCATAAGCTTATAGTAAATGCAAAATATTAAACCTCTGGCTCTTTTAATTTCAGAAGAATATTGTTTAAGTATTCCTCTAAAGTCTATGTAAAACATCTGACCCCTTGGTCGAAGTCAAATGTGACCCAAGGATCACCATTTGAACAAACTTGGTAGAAGACCATAAGCCTATAGCAAACACAAAACATTATACCTCTGGCTCTTGTAATTTCAGAAGAAGATTTTTTAAGTTTTCCCTATACAACTCTACGTAAAACATGCAAAATCTTTATAAACAAACTTTAAAAACAACAAGAGGTCAATGACCTTGAAGCTCTACTGATTGATTTTGATTTCAGGAAGAAGTCGCTACAGACTTGTTTTTTGAAAAATTATTTTTAGCCGTGGCGGCCATCTTGAATTTCCGGCCGACCTGATATTTTGCTAGGATCAATTAGACATCAAGAGCAACATTCCTGTGAAGTTCATGAAAATCCGTCAAGTAGTTTCAGAGGAGTAGTCGCTACAAGTTTTCATTATATAATTCTATGTAAACAAAGATGGCCGCGGACAGCCATGTTTAACATCTAATCAAAATGATTTTTGACAATGACCAACATCATGTAATGCTGATCATTTTAGAAAAAGTCCCATATCAATATCACTTATAGTTTTCAAGAAGTAGTCGCTACAAAATTGCATTTTGAAAATCTATTTTTAGCCATGGCGGCCATCTTGAATTTCCGGCCGACCTGAAATTTTGCTAGGATCAATTAGACATCAAGAGCAACAGTTCTGTGAAGTTTCATGAAAATCCGTCAAGTAGTTTCAGAGGAGTAGTCGCTACAAGTTTTCATTATATAACTCTATGTAAACAAAGATGGCCACTGGCAGCCATGTTTAATGTTAAATCAAAATAATGTTCGACTCGGATAACCATCATGTCATGCTGATCATTTAGAAAAAGTCCCATATCAATATCACTTATAGTTTTCAAGAAGTAGTCGCTACAAACTTGTATTTTGAAAATCTATTTTTAGCCATGGCGGCCATCTTGAATTTCCCGCCGACCTGAAATTTTGCTAGGATCAATTAGACATTAAGAGCAACATTCCTGTAAAGTTTCATGAAAATCCGCCAAGTAGTTTCAGAGGAGTAGTCGCTACAAGTTTTTACTATATAACTCTATGTAAACAAAGATGGCCGCTGGCAGCCACGTTTAACGTCAAATCAAAACGATTTTCGACAAGGACCAACATCATGTCATGCTGATCATTTTAGAAAAAGTCCCATATCAATATCACTTATAGTTTTCAAGAAGTAGTCGCTACAAACTTGTATTTTGAAAATCTATTTTAAGCTTTGGCGGCCATCTTGGATTTCACATCAACATGAATTTTTGCTAGGATCAACTAGACTTCATGGGCAACATTTCTGTAAAGTTTTATGAATATCCATCCAGTAGTTTCAGAGGAGTAGTCGCTACAAATAAAAGTTAACGGACGGACGGACAGACAGACAGACGGACGGACGGACAGACGGACGACGGACGCCGCACCACGGCATAAGCTCTGCTGATCTCTGATCAGTAGAGCTAATAATAAAAATTAAAAATTAAAAAAAAAAAAAAAAAAAAAAGTTTACCTCCAGTTGGATTTGAACCTACGACCCTAGCTTCCCAGTGCACAAGAAGTAATTCAAAGATGTTTCTATGGTGGCCATCTTCGATGACCCTGGGGCTGAGCCAAATGTGACCCCAGGGTCACCATTTGAACAAACATTGTAAAGGACCGTAAATTGATGCTACATGTAATACACGAGAGCTTTGTGCCATGTGGTTTCAGAAAAAGATTTTTTAAAGTTTTTCCCTATACAAGTCTATGTAAAACATGTGAACCTGGGGCGGGGCCAAATGTGACCCCAGGGTCACCATTTGAACAAACTTGGTAAAGGACCGTAAGCTTATAGTAAAATATTAAACCTCTGGCTCTTGTAGTTTGAGATTTTTTTCACTATATAAGTCTTATGTAAAACTGTGACCCCGCGGGGCAGTGCCAAATTTGACCCCAGGGTCACCATTTGAACAACATAGTAGAGGACCATAAGCTGATGCTACACGTAATACATGAGAGCTCTGTGCCATGTGGTTTTCAGAGAAGAAGAATTTTTAAAGTTTTTTCCTATGTAAGTCTATGAAAAACATGCAAAATCTCAATATACAAACTTTGGACCCTCGGGGCACAGCCACTTTTGACCCCGGGGACTTAATTTGAACAAACTTGATAGTCTAGGCGTTGTAGATCATTTAAAAAGAAAAACTGTCGAAATCTGTTCAGCGGTTCTTGAGAAGAAGACTTTTTAAGGTTTTGACCATATATGGTACTGGCGGCCATCTTGGAAGTCACGCTGACCTAATTTTAACAAATCTAAAAAGCATTCATCTAAGGATCATCCACGTGAAGTATGGTCGAAATTGGCAAGCGGTTTCTGAGGAGAAGTCATTTGAAGCAAAAGTTAACGACGACGACGGATGACGGACGACAGACGAAGAGTGATCCCAATAGCTCACCTGTGAGCCTTCAGCTCAGCAATTGCTCAGAATTAACCTTTACATACACAAAGTACTACGTTATAAACTAAAAAAGTGTAGAAAGATCATTTTCTTGTATCAGTTCGGCGCATTATAAGTGTTGCGCATGTGCACTACTGTGTCAGAAATATGTCCACACATACGAGGCTTTATGATTTGGGTGAAAAAAATGCGACATATACATGAACCGATTTTCAAAAATCATTTGAGCAGTTTAAACAATATTTTGGAAGTTATGAAATTTTGCCTTATATATGTACTCGCCCAGTTTCATTATTTCCAGATTGAATTAGATACTCACACTGCGGACATGTTGAAAACAAGTATACTCAAACATTGATAATTTTTGTAACTGATAGGGATAGTGGACTAGAAGATTTTCATGTGTCTAGAGTAAAATATATTTTTACTTTTTTTGTAATGGATAAAAGGATGCATGTTGGAATAATTAAATGTCCTAACCACTGTGATGCTATGAAGTGTTTTGTTATGCGAACAATATAATTTTCAAATAAGTAGAACAGTCATTGAGTGTATCAATAATTTGCACGTCACAGATGCTATTTGTATTTGTAACCCTGAATGAAATGGGGTTAACACTCATATTACTGTATTTTACCTTGTATAGTACGCACCCGTGTATAGTACGCACCCCCCTCTCGGAGGTCAAAACTGGGGTAAAAAAGTTGTTTCCGTGTATAGTACGCATCAAAATATTATGCTTTCTATTTCAGATAAAGGTGAAGTCATTTGTTAAGAAACATGAACAGAAGAAGCTTTTCATTTTCATTTGTATTTAACGCATATTCAGACTGTGATGTATTGTAGTAATAGTGGTAAAATAAACTAGTGGGAGGGGTGTGGGTGTGTTTATTTATTTGTGTTGACAGTAGTTTTCCTAGATGAACCATTCAACGAAAATAAAAAATAAAATAAAAAAAAATTAAAAAATCACGATCGAGATAATTAGCGTACAAAAGAAAATATAATTACTTCAATCATTAATTGCCAATCTTCAGGGGAGTACCTATCTTGTATCATCTCATCAAAAAGCCAATTATAATGCAGCAGATAATTGTCCGTAATCCGATAATTACATCTACTAAAACGCAACAAAGTCGTTGGTTACCGCAGGGCTTTATATGACATAAAAAGCCCTGGTTACCGTAATCCATTACGCCGATTATACTAACATTGTGTATTCACGGGAACCAGAGTTTATCATAAGTGAATCAGATGGGTAACGCGTGATCAGTTACCTGTACCACATGGCTAAATCTGGTAAAGGTCACACGGCGTGTCAAAGTGCATCCTCAGAAATAGTCGATACTCGCGGCAACTTCAAAGGATTATAAAAATAGAATAACACATTCTACCCATGTTTATAATGTGTCAAAACTGCAGCCGAGGTGCGATATTGTTTGACCCAATTATCAATCATCAAATGTGTACCGGTAAGCATGTTTTCACAAGCATTATTGAATAATTGCCATTTCAAAGTAGGGTGATTCTGCCTTTCTACGCCGTCTAAAATATATGTATTTCAAAATAAAGCAAAAACTTCATTAGTTTTTTATAAAATATTAAATAAAATCCTATAAATATAAGAATAGAATAGAACTAACAATATTCCATGTACCAGTCTAATGTCTAAACAGCTGGAAGTCACGTGATATTACGTCACGCGATATAAACAACAAAATGGAAGGACGATTTTTCACGCAATTTATTGAAGTTTTACAACAAACATGCACACATTTACAAACATTTACACAAAAACAAGCATCTTAATACACTTTATTCATTTTTAATTCGAATTAAGTCAATATATTAGTTATATGAAGCGAGTAATTTACGAAAAAAATGTGTATTATCGGTATTCACAATTTTCTGTCTCGACGTCTGTTCGTCGTCAAGGTTTTTCTTCCGAGATTTCGATTTTCTGCAAGAGAAAAAAAAGTTATTTTTATTGTTTCCTTATATTGTACGCACCCCCCTTTCGAGAACCGTAAAAGTTGTCAAAAAAGTGCGTACTATACAAGGTAAAATACGGTAGGTTATATTGGGAATGCAATTTCAGATGGAGATGCCATGAAGGCTGAAGGTTCCCATCAGACATGCCTCCGCAAAGGAGCGAACAAAATGCAGGGCAGAGTATTTGAGATGTAGGATGAAGTTTCGCATCATGCATGCCTCGGGAGCGAACCAATTGGGGCAGAGGCCTGTGGCTCCAAAGCCATGGCCATATCCACTGGGTTAGTGAGGCCTCTTGTTTGTAACCAAGCTTGTATACATATATGTAAATACATGTATATAGCTTCTTATACAGTGTGAGGCGTTTAGTCCAAAACACAAATTTTATATTAACGTACAAAGTTATCTTGGAAAAATAATAATAGTGATGGATATGCATGTTTTACAAGTGTAGTAATATTAGTGCTACAGCTGAAACCACCACTTGTGCAAAGTTTGTACCAAACATTTTCGTACAAGGGATGTCTGATAGTTAGCTAAATCTATGGATTATCCCACTAGTAACACACTAGTCTTCCATCACAATCATCAGCTTTTAAATAACATATATACCTTGGTGTTTTCAACATTGGTTCTTGGAAGTGTGGGCATTTCATGTTAATGAAAGGTTATATACATTATGAACAACCAAAACAATGTAATCAGAGTGTACATTTATAGCATTGAATGTGTAACAGGTCTTTGTAGAAAGCATGGAATCTCATGTATGCAGTGCAAAAATGTAAGCTCTATGAATTCTATAGAAATTGAGATTCATTTAAATTAAACATATTAAAACAAGCAATAATATTAGGTGATGTGAACAAAAGCTCCTACAACTTCGACACGAGTATTGCGCAAAATTTCAAAATTGAATTTCATACAGTTACTTTGAACGTGTTTTTAAAACTAATACAGTTCCCGGTGATCTTTTTCCTAAAGATAAAACATATTGCACCATTCTAAGTTACCATATATGCTATTTAAATGATTATAAACCCAGTGGTAATGATTGCTTGAACAATATTTCCACCACATATTCAATGAAGTGTATACAATATGTGTATCAAAAGGTTATAAATACAAATGTATGTAATTACATCATGTTTTTCCTTCATTATTTTATATATAAAATTTCCAAATGATGTAAACATGATCCATGGTCGTAACCATTGTAACTAGTCATTTATTCAACGGACCTTTTGTTTGCTACAGACCTTAAAATTGAGCATCTAGCTCAATTTCTGATACTATAAAACATTTGGATATATGCATATATAGGATAATATCACTTCAAGTAGATTATGTATATTCAAAATACATCTTAACAATGATTCCTGTTTACAACATTTTTTTATGAAAAAACATTTTGCCACACGAACATAATGCATTTTTCAACAGTATACGCCTGATGACTTTTTTGGGGCACATCCTTACATCTTGCTCTATGGAAAACCATTACAGATTATCATTTTATAATTCATTTTCCTACTTCTTTAGCTTAAAGGCCTGTACTACGACTGTATTAACGAAATCAACGATTTTATTATTTTTTTCAACATTTTGCCCCAAAATCTCACAATGTGAACTTTCACATTAACTTACGATACAATGAAACATTTGTATATATAATTGTGCACCATTTTATCACTTCCATTAGATAAGTTTATGTTCAAACATCTTATTACAAAATGATTCCTGTTTTCAGCGATTTTTTATGAAAAACACATTTTTAGACTCAAAAATAAAGTAATTTATATCGTCGCATGCTAAAGGAATTTTTTCTGGCACATCTCTGTACCTTTCTCTGCGCAAAACAGTAAGAAACTAAGTTTTTACAACTCATTTAGTTGTTTTTTTAATTTATGGCCTAGTATCATCAAATGTATTACAGAAATCAACGAATTTATTCATTTTTTCCAAGTTTTGCCCCAAAATCTCATATTATTAACCCAATATCCATCTATAAAACCGTGATTTACATGGAGATGTATTTGGAAGAGCATTTCCGCACTGTTAGGAAATACTAATTTGCTGAAATGATTTTTTATAAAATTATTCCAGTTTCCGGAGATTTTCTCTTAAAAACGCAACTTTTACCCCAAAATTTAGCATTTCACACCATCTTTATCTTGAGTTTTTTTTTTCTGAAACTCATTACATGTCAGTGATTCTAAAAATCCTAAAGTACTTTCTGTTGGAATTTGTTTGACCTTAAAACCTATAATTACTAGACAATAAGACGCATTACCGAGCAAAATATGGCTTTTGTCTACATACGCATTAAACCGCCAACGTATTACTTTATATTTCAATAATTTTTTATCATTTTGTAACAAATTATTTGTTTGTACAAACACAGGAGTTCATAGTTTAATAAGTAAAACCTAATGATTTTATTTACCATCATTCTACCGTCTAAACATAACGCTTTCTCTTTCATGACTTTTGAAGTACTTTCATTTTCGATTTATAAATAGGAATTATGCTGATTAGTCATGAGCTACTCAACATTCCAACAAAATATTAAAACTCTGCCTCTCGCAGTTACAGAGAAAAAAATGTTTAAGTTTTCCCCTATACAAGTTTATACAAGATGTCAAGGACAATTTTTTTTTGTTAAATCTATTTTTAACCGTGGCGGCCATCTTGAATTCCCGGCCGACCTGAAATTTTGCTAGTATCAACTAGAGGTCATGTGCAACATTCCTGTGATGTTTCATGAAAATACGTGAAGTAGTTTCAGAGGAATTGAATTGAATTAGATTTTATAGTCGCACCAACAGCTAAGGTTTATATGGCAACTTTCCAGCTTCCACTGGTGGAGGAAGAACCCAGGTGCCCCTCCGGGCAATTTTCGTGCACGCGCGGGCACCTGGGTAGAATCACCGATGTTCCGCAAGCCAATAGATAGCTTCCTCTAGTTTCAGAGGAGTAGTCGCTAGAAATGTTTACTATACAAACTCTATGTAAACTAAGATGGCCAATGGCGGCCAAGTTTAATGTCGAATCAATATAATTTTTGGCAAAGACTAACAAAATGTCATGCTGATCATTTTAGAAAAAGTCCGATATCAATATCACTTGTAGTTTTCAAGAAGGAGTCGCTACAAACTTGTTTTTAAAAAATATATTGTTAGTCATGGCGGCCATCTTGAATTTCCGGCTGACCTGAAATTTTGCTGGGATCAATTAAACATCAAGAGCAACATTCCTGTGAAGTTTCATGAAAATCCGTCAAGTAGTTTCAGAGGAGTAGTCGCTACAAATATTTACTATATAAACTCTATGTAAACAAAGATGGCGGCTGGTGGCCATGTTTGATGTTGAATCAAAATAATTTACGACTAGGATCAACATCATGTCATGCTGATCATTTTAGAAAAAGTCCCATATCAATATCACTTATAATTTTCAAGAAGTATGTGGGTTTTTTTAAATCTATTTTTAGGCATGACGGCCATCTTGAATTTACGGCCAAAGTGAAATTTTGCTAGGATCAACTAGACATCAAGAGTAACATTTCTGTGATGTTTCATGAAAATCCGTCAAGTAGTTTCAGAGGAGTAGTCGCTACAAGTTTTTACTATATAACTCTATGTAAACAAAGATGGCCCCTAGCAGCCATGTTTAATGATCATTTCTAAAAAGGAAGTGTCAAAATCTGTCATGCAGTTCTTGAGAAGATTTTTTAAGGTTTCGACTAGTTTTAGTAACAGCGGCCATCTTAGATGTCGCACTGACCTACTTTTAACAAATTTGAAATGCAATGACCTAAGGATAATCCATGTCAAGTTTGGTCACAACTGACCAAGAGGTTTCTGAGGAGAAGTTATTTGAAGCAAAAGTTAACGATGGATGACGGACGACGGACAAAGAGTGATCCCAATAGCTCACCTGTGAGCCTTTGGCTCAGGTGAGCTAAAAACCCTGGGGTGGGGCCAAATTTGACCCCAGTTTCACCATTCAAACAGACTTAGTCGAATATATATAAGTCTATGTAAAATTGTGACCACTGGGGCGGGGCCAAATTACACCCCAGGGTCACCATTTAAACAAACGTTTTAGAAGAACATCAGCCGATAATAAAATATAACATATTAAGCCTTTAACACTTGTAGTTTCAGAGAAGATTTTTTTTAAAGTTTTTCCCTATATCAGTCTATGTAAAACTGTAACCCCAGTGGCGGGGCCAAATTTGACCCCAGGGTCACCATTTGAACAAACTTGGTAGAGGACAATACCATCAGCTGATAATAAATAACAAGAGGTCAATGCCCTTGAAGCTCTACTGACAGGTTCTGAAAGCTAGATCAGCATTCCTGTGAAGTTTCATGAAAATCTGTCCAGTAATGTCAGAGGAATAGTCACTACAAGTTTTTATTATATAACTATTATATAAATATATTATATATAATATTATATGTAAACGAAGATGGCCACTGGCAGCCATGTTTAATGTCCATTCAAAACGATTTTCGACAAGGACCAACATCATGTCATGCTGATCATTCTATCACATATAGTTTTCAAGAAGTAGTCGCTACAAACTTGTTTTTTAAAAATCTATTTTCAGCTGTGACGGCCATCTTGAATTTCCGGCCAACCTGAAATTTTGCTAGGATAAACTAGACATCAAGAGCGACATTCCTGAGAAATTTCATGAAAATCCGTCTAGTACTTTCAGAGAAGTAGTCGCTACAAGTTTTTAATATATAACTCAATGTAAACAAAGATGGCAGCTGGCAGCCATGTTTATTGTCGAATCGGAACAATTTTCTACATGGACCAACATCATGTCATGCTGATCATTTTAAGAAATGTCCCATATCAATATCACTTATAGTTTTCAAGAGGTAGTCGCTCCAAAATTGTTTTTTAAAAACCTATTTTTAGCTGTGGCGGCCATCTTGAATTTCCGGCCGACCTGAAATTTTGCTAGGATCAACTAGACATCAAGAGCACCATTCCTGTGAAGTTTAGTGAAAATACACCAAGAAATTTCAGAGTAGTAGTCGCTACAAGAAAAAGTTTACAGACAGACGGACGGACGACGGACGCTGCACCACGGCATAAGCTCTGTTCATTATGAATTTAAGGACTTTTTAAGGACTTTTCAGACACTAATAACCCATTTTTAAGGGCCGGTTTAACTCATAACAATGCGATGCTGGGGGTAGATGGACCTGCTGTTTGTGGTGGGGCCAGGTCATTTAAATGTCAGAATGTCGTCACTTTTCATTTCCACTGCATCTGTTTCCGCACTCTTTTTTCATGAAGAAATTACCAAAGTTGGGGACTCGAGAGTTTTCGAGTTAAATACCACTTATAACTCGCTAACCACTTCTGGTTAAACAAACATTTGCCAGGCATACAAAGATGGCCACTGGCGGCCATGTTTGACATCGAATCGAATGAATCTTGGTTAGGACCAAGTACATGTCGCACCAGTCATTTTGGTTCAATATCTTTATGGTTTTTGAGAAGTAGTCGCCACAAAATCGCATTTTTTAAATCTATTTTTAGCCGTGGCGGCAATCTTGAATTTCTATCCGACCTGTATTTTTGCTAGGATCAACTAAACATCAAGAGCAACATTCCTGTGAAGTGTCATGAAAATCAGTCAAGTAGTTTCAAGGGACATAACTCTGTTATCACTTGCCCAAGCCTTCAATGATATCAATAATCTGGAAATCTTGAGGCAAAATATAGGATATTTTATTAAATCATGGGCCATAACATTTATTAGACATTTAAGGAGGCAAAACGCCTGTATTACTGGTCCAATATGGCTGTTTTTTAACTTGTCCAAGCTTTTATTAATATTAACAATCTGGTAAAGTTTTGTAAAGATCAATGAAAATGAAGGCCCTATCATCTTATCGAGGCAAAGGTTAACGGACAGACAATGGACGATTGGTACCTTAAGTGGTTTTTTCTTTAACAACAAAGGAATGACTACTTATACAAACAATAGGCGGGGAGGGCTTGGAACTAGGTGTCCCCCATCCACAAGAGGGGTTCGGGGCGCCTTCCCCAATATATTTGTTTCATCTTTGGATCAAGTTGATACAAGCGATATTTGTCAGGAATATAGACTGCCTGATCTTGGATGTTGAGTTTGCTTCATATGCTACAACTTTACAAGGAACTGATCTAAGGATCACCCATTTGAAGTAATGTCAAAATTAGAGAGCTGACACAGGATGACATACAATTGCGTAAGCTTTGTTGATCAGTATAGCTACAGATATGACAAATTTTCCATACCTCATCAAACACTCCACCAAAGCAGATGGCTCTGTTGCTGGGGACAACAGCCAATGAGAGACCAGATCTGGGAGATGGCCGGGACCCTGACTGCTTCACAGGCACCCACTTCCACTTGACTCCTGGCTGGACATCATCTTTAACCTTATCTAAAAGGTAGTAAATGTCACTCTTCAAGTAAATATAAACCTGTTGTTTATGCTTACGTTAAATGGTATGCTAATATATAATTCATGACAAAACTTGTAGTGTTGCAGTGTAATAAATCCATGATATAAATATCACAAGAGGTCAATGACCTTGAAGTTCTACTGGCAGGTTCTGAAAGCTAGAACAGCATTCCTGTGAAGTTTCATGAAAATCTGTAAAGTAATTTTAGAGTAGTCGTTACAAGTTTTTATATATAACTCTATGTAAACAAAGATGGAAGCTGGCAGTCATGTTTAAAGGGACACACGGCAATCTTGATTCTTTAAAAACTCAAGGCGTCCCGTTAGTTTTTCTCCTCACTTGCATTTGTTCAATCATTAATAGTAATTGTTAGAATAGTTCAAAGCAAATTGTTTTTATATATTACTAACTTTTTGTAATAGTGCATCAATAATATGTTTAAAAATTTGGGGAAATAGTGAAGAAAACTGAAATCTCAATTTTTTATTTAATCATATGCATGCAGTTTTAAAGTCAAAATGACGCAGGATAAGTAAATTGAGGAGCAAATTTTAATGTTTGAATAAAACTCAAGATTGCCATGTGTCCCTTTAATGTCAAATCAAAATGATTTTTGACAAGGACCAACATCATGTCATGCTGATCATTTTAGAAAAATTCCCATTTTCAGCCGTGGCGGCCATCTTGAATTTCTGGCCGACCTGAAAATTTGCTAGGGTCATCTAGACATCAAGAGCAACATTCCTGTGAAATTTCATGAAAATCCGTCAAGTAGTTTCAGAGAAGTAGTCGCTACAAGTCTTTACTATATAACTCTATGTAAACAAAGAATGTCCCTGGCAGTCATGTTAAACGTCGAATCAAAACGATTTTCGACAAGGACCAACACCATGTCATGCTGATCATTTTAGAAAAAGTCCCATATAAATATCACTTATAGTTTGTGTATTTAAACCTTTAAACCTTTAAAGCAGAGCTCTGCGTATCTGTGTAATTTACGCAAATAAATGAGCCAAAAAAAAACGCAAAAAAAATTGTTCTATGCAAAAAAATGTATAAACATCGATCACAACGTAAATAAAACAAGAGCATCAAGAATTGCAGGGCAATCCATAGTCCCCCACCGGCCCAGACAAGCATTTTCCAGACATATCCTATGATGAAGGTCAAAGATCAAGGTAAAGGTCACAATGATGTTATTTTGGTACACGACACACTGCTATCCCAAGATGTATTCAAATACCAAGTTTGGTATATCTAAGTGTTATAGTATTGAAAATACGGTCCGGACAAACATTTTCTATGACAGAGGTCACAGTGATCTTATTTTGGTACGCGACACACCACTATCCCAAGATGTATTCACATACCAAGTTTGGTATCTCTTCCCAAGATGTATCCACATACCAAGTTTGGTATCTCTAAGTGTTATAGTATTGAAATTATGGCCTGGACAAGCATTTTCTATGACAGAGGTCACATGTCAAGGTCAAGGTCACAGTGGCCTTATTTTGGTGCGTGACACACCGCTATCCCAAGATGTATCCACATACCAAGTTTGGTATCTAAGTGTTATAGTATTGAAAATACGGTCCAGACAAGCATTTTCTATGACAGAGGTCACAGGTCAAGGTCAAGGTGACAATGACCTCATTTTGGTATGAGACACACCGCTATCCCAAGATGTATCCACATACCAAGTTTCGTATCTCTAAGTGTTATAGTATTGAAAATACGGTCCGGACAAGCATTTTCTATGCATTTTCTATGACAGAGGTCACAGGTCAAGGTCACAATGACCTTATTTTGGAATGCGACACACCGCCATCCCAAGATGTATTCACATACCAAGTTTGGTATCTCTAAGTGTTATAGTACTGAAAATACGGTCCGGAAAAGCAGTTTCTATGACAGAAGTCACAGGCCAAGGTCAAGGTCACAGTGACCTTAGTGACCTTATTTTGGTACGCGACACACAGCTATCCCAAGATGTATCCACATATCAAGTTTGGTATCTCAAAGTCTTATAGTATTGCAAATATGGCCCGGACAAGCATTCGGAAGGACGGACAGAAGGAAGGACATGGTGCAAACCTAATAGTCCCCCCAGTGACCGGTGGGGGACTAATTACCAGTTATCTTTTCATGAATGTAAACGTTTTTTCTGAATCAATTGTTTCGGAAATATTGTTTGATTTAATTGACCAATGTATTGCAAAGTAAAACAAATAGAAACACAAACACAACAACAATAATTCTGAATAATTGAAGGAAAAAAGCAAATGTAAACAAATGAAGGGTAAAAATATTGATAAAAAAAATTATTGGGGTAAAAAAAACACAAATATAAAACTAGATGGGTGTTCCGCAGTACACGTGTGTCGCCTGTCAGTGCTTTGTCAGTATAACAAGGTTTTTTGGACCCAGATAAATGAGTTTGGTCTGACAAAGTTTTCGTGAAGAAAACAAGAGCTGTCTAAAAACAGTGCAGCTCCACTGTTCGATTTTTCAGAGAATAATAAATTATATAGCTAGTATATACCATCAGAAAACAAGGCTAAAACAATGTGGGGTGGGGTTGGGGGATATTGCGCCAACATTCAACATAGCTATATATGTGTAAAAAAATACAAAAAAAATTAACAACACAGAAATATGTAAAAAAATAAGAGTTTCGATGGGGTGGGGCAACATAGCTATATATGTGTAAGAATTGACCAAAACAACACAGAAATATGTAAAAACAAGAGGTCAATGACCTTGAAGCTCTACTGATTGATTTTGATTTCAGGAAGTAGTCGCTACAGACTTGTTTTTTGAAAATCTATTTTTAACCGTGGCGGCAATCTTGAATTTCCGGCCGACCTGAAATTTTGCTAAGATCAATAAGACATTAAGAGCAACATTCCTGTGAAGTTTCATGAAAGTCCGTCAAGTAGTTTCAGAGAAGTAGTCGCTACATGTTTTCATTATATAACTCTATGTAACCAAAGATGGCCACTGGCAGCCATGTTTAACGTCGAATCAAAATAATTTTCCACAAGGACCAACATCATGTCATACTGATCATTTTAGAAAAAGTCCCATATCAATATCTCTTATTGTTTTGAAGAAGTAGTCGCTACAAACTTATTTATTTTAAATCTATTTTTAGCTGTGGCGGCCATCTTGAATTTCCGGCCGACCTGAAATTTTTCTAGGATCAACTAGACATCAAGAGCAACATTCCTGTGAAGTTTCATGAACATCCGTCAAGTAGTTTCAGAGAAGTAGTCGCTACAAGTTTTTACAATATAACTCTATGTAACCAAAGATGGCCACTGGCAGCCATGTTTAACATCGAATCAAAATAATTTTCCACAAGGATCTACATCATGTCATGCTGATCATTTTAGAAAAAGTCCCATATCAATATCACTTATAGTTTTCAAGAAGTAGTCTGTACAAACTTATTTTTTACAAATCTATTTTTAGCTGTGACGGCCATCTTGAATTTCCGGCCGACCTGAAATTTTTTATAGAATCAATTAGACATCAAGAGCAACATTCCTGTGAGGTTTCATGACAATCCGCCAAGTAGTTTCAGAGGAGTAGTCGCTATAAGTTTTTACTATATAACTCTATGCTACAAGTTTTTACTATATAACTCTATGTAACCAAAGATGGCCACTGGCAGCCATGTTTAACGTCGAATCAAAATAATTTTCCACAAGGATCTACATCATGTCATGCTGATCATTTTAGAAAAAGTCCCATATCAATATCACTTATAGTTTTCAAGAAGTAGTCGCTACAAACTTATTTTTTAAAAATCTATTTTTAGCTGTGACGGCCATCTTGAATTTCCGGCCGACCTGAAATTTTTCTAGGATCAAAAAGACATCAAGAGCAACATTCCTGTAAAGTTTCATAACAATCCGTCAAGTAGTTTCAGAGTTGTAGTCGCTACAAGTTTTTACTATATAACTCTATGTAAACAAAGATGGCCGCTGGCAGCCACGTTTAACGTCGAATCAAAACGATTTTTGATAAGGACCAACATCATGTCATGCTGATCATTTTAGAAAAAGTCCCATATCAATATCACTTATAGTTTTCAAGAAGTAGTCGCTACAAACTTGTATTTTGAAAATTTATTTTTAGCCGTGGCGGCCATCTTGAATTTCCGGCCGACCTGAAATTTTGCTAGGATCATTTAGACATCAAGAGCAACATTCCTGTGAAGTTTCATGAAAATCCGTCAAGTAGTTTCAGAGGAGTAGTCGCTACAAGTTTTCATTATATAACTCTATGTAAACAAAGATGGCCGCTGGCAGCCATGTTTAACGTCAAATCAAAACGTTTTTCGACAAGGATCAACATCATGTCATGCTGATCATTTTAGAAAAAGTCCCATATCAATATCACTTATAGTTTTCAAGAAGTAGTCGCTACAAACTTGAATTTAAAAAATCTATTTTTAGCTTTGGCGGCCATCTTGGATTTCACATCAACATGAATTTTTGCTAGGATCAACAAGACTTCATGGGCAACATTTCTTTAAAGTTTTATGAATATCCATCCAGTAGTTTCAGAGGAGAAGTCGCTACAAATAAAAGTTAACGGACAGACGGACAGACGGACAGACAGACGGACGGACGGACGACGGACGCCGCACCACGGCATAAGCTCTGCTGATCTCTGATCAGTAGAGCTAAAGCTCTGCTGATCTCTGATCAGTAGAGCTAAACAAGAGGCCCAAGAGGGCCTGTGGACGCTCTACTGGCTAACATGGCTCTTATAACATCAATGAAGTGAGTGACTGCCATTTATGTTTTTATTGAAAGTTTCGGGCAAAAAACAGCTTTTTAACTAAATCAAAGGCCATAACTAAAGAATCTGGTAAAGTTTGGTAAAGATCAGATGAAAAATGAAGGCCCAACCGTATTAACGAGGCAACATATAGCATGTTTAACTAAATCAAGAACACCTCTGTTACTGGTCCGACTGGTCGAACATAGAGCTAAAAAAAAAAAAAAAATTGCAAAAAAAAATTGCAAAAAAAAAATAAAATTGCAGAACATTTAAAAAAAAAGAAGAAGATATTTCAAAAAAAAAAAATTCAAAAAGAAAAAATCAAAAAAAAAAAAATATATATATATATTTAAAAAACAAATATTCAAAAAAAATCAAAAAAAAAAATAAATAATAATTCAAAAAAAAGAATCCCTATACATGTCTATGTAAAACATGTGACCCAAGGGTTACCATTTGAACAAACTTGGTAAAGGACCATAAACTTACAGCAAATGCAAAATATTAAACCTCTGGCTCTTGCAGTTCCAGAGAAGAAGATTTTTTTCAGTTTTTCCCTATACAAGCATTTATGTAAAACTGTGACCCCCGGGGCGGGGCCAGATGTGACCCCAGGGTCCCCATTTGAACAAAATTGGTAAAGGACCATAAGCTTATAGCAACAGCAAAATATTAAACCTCTGGCTCTTGCAGTTTCAGAGAAGAAGATTTTTTAAGTTTTTCCCTATACATGTCTATGTAAAACATGTGACCCTTGGGGCGGGGCCAAATGTGACCCCAGGGTCACCATTTGAACAAACTTGGTAAAGGACCATAAGCTTTTAGCAAATGCAAAATATTAAACCTCTGGCTCTTGCAGTTCCAGAGAAGATTTTTTTTCTTCAGTTTTCCCTCTACAAGCATTTATGTAAAACTGTGAATCCCCGGGGCAGGGCCAGATGTGACCCCAGGGTCCCCATTTGAACAAAATAGGTAAAGGACCATAAGCTTATAGCAACACCAAAATATTAAACCTCTGGCTCTTGCAGTTTCAGAGAAGAAGATTTTTTAAGTTTTTCCCTATACATGTCTATGTAAAACATGTGACCCTTGGGGCGGGACCAAATGTGACCCCAGGGTCACTATTGTCACTATTTGAACAAACTTGGTAAAGGACCATAAGCTTATAATAAATGTAACATATCAAACCTCTGACTCTTGTAGTTGGCGAGAAGAAGATTTTTAAAAAAAAAATCCTATATAAATCTATGTAAAACTGTGACCCTCGGGGCGGGGACAAATTTGACCCCCGGGTCACCATTTGAACAAACTTAGTAGAGGACCATAAGCTGATGCTACATGTATTACATGAGAGCTCTGTGCCATGTGGTTCCAGAGAAGAAGATTTTTTTCAGTTTTTCCCTATACAAGCCTATGTAAAACTGTGACCCCCGGGGTGGGGCCAAATGTGACCCCTGGGTCACCATTTGAACAAACTTGATAGAGGACCACAAGCTTATAGCAAATGCAAAATATTAAACCTCTGGCTCTTGCAGTTTCAGAGAAGAAGATTTTTTAAGTTTTTCCCTATACATGTCTATGTAAAACATGTGACCATTGGGGCGGGGCCAAAAGTGACCCGAGGGTCACCATTTGAACAAACTTGGTAAAGGACCATAAGCTTATAGTAAATGCAAAATATCAAACCTCTGGCTCTTGTAGTTTCCGAGAAGAAGATTTTTTTAAAAAAAATCCTATATAAGTCTATGTAAAACTGTGACCCCCAGGGCGGGGACAAATTTGACCCCAGGGTCACCATTTGAACAAACTTAGTAGAGGACCATAAGCTGATGCTACATGTAATACATGAGAGCTCTGTGCCTTGTGGTTTCAGAGAAGAAGATTTTTTAAAGTTTTTTCCTATATGTCTGTATGAAAAACATGCAAAACCTCAATATACAAATTTTGGACCCCCGGGGCACGGCCATTTTTGACCCCGGGGACTTTATTTGAACAAACTTGATAGTCTAGGCATTGGCGATCATTTTAAAAGAAAAACTGTTGAAATCTGTCCAGCGGTTCTGGAGAAGAAGATTTTTTAAGGTTTCGACCATATATGGTAATGGCAGCCATCTTGGATGTAGCGTTGAACTAATTTTAACAAATCTAAAAAACATTCATCTAAGGATCATCCACGTGAAGTTTGGTCAAAATTAGCCAAGCGGTTTCTGAGGAGAAGTCGTTTGAAGAAAAGTTAACGGACGACAGACGACAGACGACAGACGACAGACAGACGACAGACAGACGACGGACGACGGACAACACAGCATCCCATAAGCTCTGCTGGCCCTTGGCCAGTAGAGCTAAAAACTGAAGGTCCTGAGAGTCGCCAAGATTGAACTGTGTCTGTCTTCTTGGTGAGGTTAAAGGTTATGTTAAATTTTACAGGTGTGGCGTATTAAAATGAAATGTTGCTGCTTAGAACATGAGATGTTTCTTGTACTAGAGTAAGCGAGCTGAATTGATACATGCGTTGTTAGGTACTTGTGAAGAATCTGTGTCTGTATTGGTTCAACCCGGCAAAGCATGGTTAGGTTAACTGAGTCAGGCGTACATAACGGAAATACTGTTGATAAATCAGACACTCGCGAATTTGTTCAAAGGAAATAAAACAGATCGATTGACCTGCTGGTTTTATTGAATTGAATTGGCTTTTAAGGCACACCAACACATGAAAGGTTATATGGCGCTTAACAGGAATGAACATGCCTGGCTCATCCTCCATGTACATTGAGATAAAATATGGAGAATGGGCCAAGAACCTTCTCACCTGCAGAACTGCTAAGTTGCTGCAAATTGTATTGTAGACACTCCATTTACACTGGAGCCACGATTATTGTTTTTCTGCCACTGCTCTAGTGATTTGAGAGAGATGGCACCTGAAACAATGCAGGGGTAATGATGAAGACCTTTAAGGAGCATGAACAAAAAACAAGAGGTCAATGACCTTGAATCTCTACTTGAAAGGGATCAGCATTCCTGTGAAGTTTCATGAAAAATCGTCAAGTAGTTTCAGATTGAATTGAATTGGACCAACAGCTAAGGTCATATGGCGACTTTCCAGCTTCCATTGGTGGAGGAAGACCCCAGGTGCCCCTACGGGCAATTTTAATGCACGGGCGGGCACCTGGGTAGAACTACCGACGTTCCGCAAGCCAGCTGGATAAGTAGTTTCAGAGGAGTAGTTGCTAAAATTTTTCATTATATAACTCTATGTAAACAAAGATGGCCGCTGGTGGCCATGTTTAACATCAAATCAAAATATTTTTTGACAAGGATCAACATCATGTCATACTGATCATTTTAGAATAAGTCCCTTATCAATATCACATATAGTTTTCAAGAAGTAGTCTCTACAAACTTGTATTTTGAAAATCTATATTAAGCCATGGCAGCTATCTTGAAATTCCGGCCGACCTAAAAAAAATCTGGGATCAATTAGACATCAAGAGCAACATTCCTGTGAAGTTTCATAAAAATTCGTCAAGTAGTTTCAGAGCAGTAGTCGCTACAAGTTTTTACTATATAAATCTATGTCAACAAAGATGGCCGCTAGCGGCCATGTTTAAAGTCGCATCGAAATAAATGTCGACAAGGATCAACATTATGTCATGCTGATCATTTTAGAAAACATCCCATATCAATATCAATATCACTTACACTTAAAGATGGCCACTGGCAGCCATATTTAACGTCGAATCAAAATAATGTTCGACTAGGATCAACATCATGTCATGCTGATCATTTTAGAAAAAGTCCCATATCAATATCACTTATAGTTTTCAAGAAGTAGTCGCTACAATCTTATTTTTTAAAAATCTATTTTAGCTGTGGCGGCCATCTTGAATTTCTGGCCCACCTGAAATTTTGCTAGGATCAATAAGACATCAAGAGCAACATTCCTGTAAAGTTTCATGAAAATCCGCCAAGTAGTTTCAGAGGAGTAGTCGCTACAAGTTTTTACTATACAACTCTATGTAAACAAAGATGGCCACTGGCAGCAAGCCATGTTTAACGTCGAATCAAAACGATTTTTGACAGGGACCAACCTCATGTCATGCTGATCATTTTAATAAAAGTCCCATATCAATATCACCTATAGTTTTCAAGAAGTAGTCGCTACAAACTTGTATTTTTAAAAAAAAAAAAAATGTATTTTTAGCTTTGGCTACCATCTTGGATTTCACATCAACATGAATTTTTGCTAGGATCAACTAGACTTCATGGGCAACATTTCTGTATATTTTCATGAATATCCATCCAGTAGTTTCAGAGGAGTAGTCGCTACAAATAAAAGTTTACAGACAGACGGACGCCGGACCAAGGCATAAGCTCTGCTGATCTCTGATCAGTCAAGCTAATGATAAAGTGAACATGAATTGGGGGGGGGGTAGTAAAGATAGACCGACCAAGGCATAAGCTCTGCTGATCTCTGATCAGTCGAGCTAATGATAAAGTGACTGGGAGGGGGGGGGGAGTTCTACCCCTCTGCTCTGCCTATCCCTCCAACGGGATCTGCAGTGGTGCTATTCTTTCCCGAAACCACACGGGACCTGCTGGTTTTATGTTCAAGTAAAAATTGTAAGGCTGTTCATTTTGACAAGATGATATATTCCTGACAGAGATACTGAATTTAGTGTTTTATCATTATGCTAGCAAGGAAACATTTTGTCTTTGTATCTATAGACATCAGGGTGGTATGAAAGAAACAGAAATGTAGTTAACATGCTGTTCAACTTTTTATTTTTATTCCGAGTACTTGGAGCATGCAAATTGTAAGCAGAAATCAATATAACTGGTGGATAAACATATACTGTTAACTGTAGAATATATTGTAACCTCTCGTTTTCTTGTAAATATTGGTATATAGCTCAGCTGCTCTTTCAAATCTGTCTTACTCTGTTTATACTGTTTGTAAACATTTTGTTGTATATATTAAGGAAAACAAAGAAAATGATTAGAAAGAGAAGTTGAGCTATATAAATCCGTCTACAAGAAAACGAAAGGTTAAAAGTTATTGCAAAGTTAATCTACAATTAAAGCAGTAAAAACTATATCAATAAAAATATATGAACTGTAAACAAACAAAGAAGTATGGTCAGTATCTGGTATATCGCATTTTCTTCTGATTAATGCATCAACTAATAAGTGGTGAAGAGCAGTAAAACACAATAGCATTCGCTTTATTTACAGCCTAACGACCCTTAACCCGTATGTCTAAAACATGGTAAAAGCTTGTTAGAGACAAGATGAGCAAAGCTACAATAAGGTCGAATGACCTGGGTACGAAAGTAATAATTTTTCAAAGGCCTCGTTTTTTTTTTATTAAAAACAATTTTTAAGCACGTTTTTTTCTGTTTTTTTTTTTTTCGGTCTCCATATTTTGGAGCTCACTAGTTTACTATACATTACCACTATTTTATAGAACTTAATGACAAAAATTAATCTTTCAATAGAAAATTTCTGTTGAGTATTTTTATTTGGTTATAAGTGAGTTTTTATGGTTTTGGTAACGCATTTACATTCACACATAAATGCAAAAAAGGTGAATATGTTAATTATAATATGATTAAAAATTGTATAACTTAACTTTATTGGTTGGGGAGCATGATGGGGTGGGTGAAAATATATTTTTAAATAAAAAAAAATATGGGGAGTGGGGGTTGGGGTTGAGGATATGTCTCTGGCATTAGTATCTGGCGTTCTATTGTTCAAAAATAACAAATACACATCTGGGTCTTATTTTTCCGAACTTAACAGTTCAAGAAACTTTTCCCATGAATTTAAAAATATGTTGTAGTTGTTTTCAACAATGGATATTTCTTTGCTTGTTTTATACAAAAGTTGGATTCTGTGCTTCAGTGTTGTAATTGTGGGTATGTTTTTTGAGCATCTGCAGTAATATAAGTAGTATTTTGTCTCTAAAAGGATGAGCTGGATTAAGTTGCTTACATTTTTGTCATATGTTCCAAAGATAAATGATTTTTCTTCAAGAGTAATTTCAATATCTTTTGTGAGCAGCCAATCTTTAAGTTTACTTAATATATTTGTTGTTTTCTCACATTCCCATAAAATATGTATAATTGTTTCGGAGGCCGTTGAACAGAAAGAACATATTGGATTGTCAAGTATTTTTATCTTATGTAGAAAACTATTTGTTGCTAAGATGTTATGGTTGATGCGTGTCTGGAACCATTGTAATGTAGTATCTTTGGTTATTGAAAAAGGCCAAGTAAAAATCTGTTTCCAAACTGAGTTGCTGATTTGGTACCGTTTATTCCATGAAAGTTTTGCAGTAGGGATTTCAAGATTTTGGTTTAGTAGACATATCTTTTATTCCCTTCTCATTTTTTATGTATATTTTAATAGGATTTGGTATGATGGGGTTTTCAAGCTTGCTTGTAGCTTCTATGTTGTTATCTTTTTTCATTTTTTTGACAGCAGTTACTAAACTGTGGTACAGTCGATTTCGGTTATTTGCATAGCCCATTTGTCAAGAAAATATATGCGATTAACCGGAGTATTCGAATAACCGAAATTGAACATTTTGTACATGTAGCGGTGCACGTTTCTACTTTCGTTTTACTGTTCTGTTAATACTTACATAGAAACTCCATAAAAGCGAGTTAATTCTATGTAAGATGTTTGATAGGATTATTATTGTGCATATCCATTTCGTATTTAATGTTATTTGATAGATTTTATGCAATATTTATGCGTACTTGTTTTCTTTCAATCTGCGTCGCTGTGCTATTGTTTGTAGTGTGTAGTGTGAATTACACAGCGATGATAATAACACAAACGCTTATTTTATTTTTCATTTATTAATAACCTCTATGAGCTACTCAATGTCATATGCATCTCTACCGACACTAGCAAACTGAGAGTAGTAAATAATTAACAACACATTGCTTTACATTGCATACAAACTTATTATTAAATCGTGTATGCTAATTGGTGAGGGATCGTCATGGCGTGGAAGCTTCACGGAAACCGCACAAAATGGCAAACTTTCGGCGTCAATTAGCACCTTTTGTCAATCAATTTGCCTCGGGCTTATCTCTGTGACCGCGTCAATCAATTAACAGTTGCAAAATACTGGTAAACTTGACTTTCATTATGCAATTAGCCAGATATTCGTTATGCAATTATCCGGAATGTGACAAAAACCTATGCGATTATACGGGTTTTTTACATGCAAAAGAATACGAATGGTTTTGTGTTTCAAAACTTTATGCAATTAACCGAAATATGCAATTAACCGATATGCGATTAAACGGAATCGACTGTACTGTAGAAAATTAATGTTTACATCAAATGCATGTTTTAGTTCTTCCTGTGTGTACAAATTCCCATCAATTTTTGTAATGTCATTTATAGTATACATTCCTTTATCAAACCAGGATTTTATAAAATAGCTTTTTGACCCTACCCTGACATTTTCGTTATAAAAGATTGGGCTTGATAAGTATAGATCTGTGTTCACTGGCTTGGGCCTGGATAGTATTAGTATGTGTGACTTTAAAACATCTTTCCAAAAGGGGTTTGAAATATTATTTATTATTTCTTGTGCATACATAACTCCACACCAAGATAATTTGTTTATATCTAAATATGATTTTAGGATATTTACATATTTGTTTTCCTCTAACAGTAATCTTCTAATCCATGTTGCTTTTAAGGCTGATATAAATGCAGAAAGATTTGTCATTCTCAATCCACCTTCTTCATAATCCTTACATAATACAGTGTTTTTAATTCTTGATTTACCTTGCCATAGGAAGTTAAAACATAATGTGTTTATTTCATTGATAACATTATCTTTTGGATTAGGTAAGGACAAAAACAAATGATTAAGTGAAGGTAAAAGGAGTGACTTTATAACTGTAATTCTACCAATGGGAGTCAGGTATCTACGTTGCCAACTACTTATTTTTTTCCTCAAAGCTATTATTTTGTCATTGTAATTCAAGACATTCATTTTTGTAAGATCTGTGTCGAATATAATTCCTAACAGTTTAAATCTAGAGTTTCCCCATGTCAGTTTCCATTTAGTTTTTATTGAATGTGTGCTATATTTCATTGAGCCTAACCAAACCATCTGCGTTTTTTCAAAGTTAACTTTTAATCCAGAAATATTTGCAAAGAAATCCAGCTCACGTAATGTTTCATTCAATGAGGTTTCAGACCCATCTAAAAATGAAGTTGTGTCATCGGCAAATTGTGTTAACTTGTATTTTTTATTTTTTATTTTAATCCCTTGTATCTTTTTATTATGCCTAATTTTTATAGCCAAGATTTCCGCGCATAAAATAAATATATAAGGGGACAGGGGATCGCCTTGCCTACAGCCGCGTTCAATACTGAAAAAGGATGACAAATTACCTCCTTGATTAACAGACAACTGAGCATTTTTATAAAACAGAGTTATCCATGCTTGTATTGATGGACCAAAATTTAAAAAAAACTTCAATACTTTTTGTATAAATGACCATGACAAAGAATCAAAAGCTTTTTCAAAATCAACAAGTAGAAGTAATCCTGGTATATGTTTTTCTTCTAAATAATGCATTATGTCATATGTCAGTCTTGTATTTTCGCCCAAAAAACAACCTGCTAAAAATCCTGTTTGATCTCTATTAATAAGCTTATATAATACAGTTTTTATTCTATTAGCTACAGAGGCAGACGCCAAATTGAATTTCATTATTAGGTATGTTTTCTAAATTTTCTAAATCATATATAGGAAGAGAGTATTGTTTTTTTATTTCTTGAATTTTGTCCTTGATAGTTTCTAAATATTGCATATCTTTAAGCAATGAATTACTATGTTTCCAAAGAGGTTTACCATTTATAAATTCATTAAAACATAAAATCAATTGAAAAAGTGAATGATCAGATCTGTAACTATTTTCTATAGTGCAGCTTTTAATAGAAGTTTGAAAGTTTTCAGATATTAAAAGAAAATCTAAACGGGCTTGTTGAAATGGCTGGCGTCTCCGCCATGAGTATCTCTTTATTGTGGGATGGGTTTCTCTAAATGGGTCTATCAGGTACTAATTTTGTATAATGTCTAGAAGTCTGTCTCTAGTTTTTTTTATTGTTTATGGCTTTGTAATTACAGTAGTCTAGATCAGGATTAATGACAAGATTAAAATCACCACACCATATAATGTGCTCATTATTTAATTCCTCAACTGCATTTATTACACTGTCAAAAAACAATGGATCATCTGTGTTTGGACCATATATTGAAGCTAAAGTAAATCTATTATTATCAATTGTCATATCTAACAGCAAAAAATGTCCATTTGGGTCTGCCTTTGATTGATGAACTTTGTAATAAATGTTATTGTTAAACAGGATTGCTACACCTCTTGCATTAGATTTAAAAGAACTAAAATAACAATCGTTTCCCCATCTAGTTCGTACAAATTGTTCATCTTTTCCTGGATTGAAATGTGTATCTTGCAGACAATAAATGTTACAGTTTTTTTCTTTTAAATAGTGAAATAGATCTGTACGCTTTGGTAGCTGGCCGATCCCCTGACAATTTAAGGACATTATCTTGATTTCACTCATGGTGAGTATTAAAAAAAGAAAAGGGATTTTGATAAACACCTGCCGATGTTATAGCTGTATAATTACTATGTATGTTGCCAAAATTCCATATGCCAGAGACAAAAAAAAGGAATAGTGAAATAGGGAAGGGAAACCATGCACTTGTGGACAAGGCACCGTGTGCCAAAAAATATTGCATTACAATTATGCAATACATATGGGCTGTATCTGTACAAAAAGCTGTTTAGCTTAGAGAGTTGGATATAAAACAAGTACAAATATATTTTTCATCTAATAAATCTAATATCAGCAAATGTGCTGCATGTCTTTAGTTTTTGGAGAAACCAAAATACCTATCAGATTGTTATTTACGTTTAAATTGAACAAAAAATAAAAATAGTAGCATGTTTATTAGTTATACTCTTGATTTAAAATCAATGACATACTTCAGGATGTTATAATAGGTATGTTAAATGTTCTTGCTATTCAAATGTACTATCAAGATCACAAAGACAGGCTCGAGTGACCTCGAGTAAGCAAGGTTTCTTGCCAACATCCTTTATTTAAATTATTCTGCATAACATTCCACCAATTCATAACATTCCATTCCACTGAAGTATCTGGGCACACAACATTGAAAAAATGATTTTTTCTAATTTTCGAAAAATGCTTGGGACGGAATTATTTTTTCCAACCGCGTCGGTTTTGGTTTTCGAGTGTATGTTCCAATAGATTTCCTGTTCATACACTGTGAGATAATTATTTTTATTGAATTCCAGCAAGGAAATAAATACTACATGGGTAAATGCCAAAATATTTGGAGTTTTCTTCTTTTTACCGTAATGCAAAGCCTTTAAACTATTTGATTTGTTTACCTTGTTGTTGTTGGTAGTAGAAATGAGCACTTCTTGACAAATTCTTTTCATCAATTTGAATATTTATTTGTAGTAGATGCTATACTATGCAATACTATTTCTCAAAGTACTAGGCACAATAACTACAATATTTACGGACATTTAGTTCCCAATTTGACGGTCAAGCTCATTATCTAGGTCACACTGTAGGCCATGCATGAGCGGCATGTTTAGCTTACTGGTTTAGAAGTTGGGGCGGAAAATGTGTTAATTGATTGCTTATTTTCGTCAATGATTGTACATTTTCAAATTAATGGTTCTGAATGAATGGATAATTATCGAGTTTCTGCTGCACTATCGAATGAAATGAATTAATATTAATGAGATGTTCGACATCCGGGTAACTACGCTATTGAAACTTTCGATTCATAAAATATTTATGCGCATAGTATTTCAGTACATTTACAAAAAAAACACGTATATTCTGTATACAATTACAATTATTCACAATCAGTAGTTATACTATTCAGCAGGGCTTCTAAAATCGCCAGTATAACGGTTCCCAGACCGAAATCTGTGTCTCCAGATCGATTTTCTTTTCAAAATCTCTGTTTAAATCGGTCCCAGATATTGTATCTATCGGTCGTTAAAAAATCAACAATTGCCCTTCACACCTAAAATATGCCTTGCGGCAATATTCTTTGATCCATAACACGATTGTATGTCACTCGCTGTGCGAAAGTAGGTCAATCTGGTCAATTTGGACTAAACCATTACCGATAGTAGGGAGTTTTCCGGAAGAGTCTATAGCCATGTATCATGCCTTTGATGTGTGGTCAGTGAAAGTATATCACGCGTTCTGTCGGTTCACTGAAGCGAGTGTTACCGTCTGTAATTTCTTTGATATACCGTTAGTCGTAAGGTGTTAGCCTGTTTGCTTGTGTCGGTTTGTTTTTTTAAGTGGCCAAAGCTGGGACTGAAATTTGTTTGCGTCATTAAAATACCGAGATGTGTTAATTGTTTGTTTGATTTTTTTTTACAATAACTTTAAGTATAATATTAATGACATTAATTAAGGAAAGTGATCAAACCCGACACAGTTTTTTTTTTAAGTCGGACCGAAATTGTTTGCGTTAGTCGTAACATTTGGTATTAATTAAGCTAATTGATGAAAAACGATATTACTCAAATTTATGTAAAATCGTATATAATCCGCTAGTTCGCGCGTGTTAGTCCGTGTTTTATACCTACGCGGTTTATTAGACCATTCCGGTTCAATTCCTCAAATGATCAACAATTTTAATATTGAGTGAAAATTATTCATTCATTAAAGCGAAGACATGATGTCAGTCATTAAAATTTACAAATTGGGATAAAGTAAGTTATAAATAATACAAATATAATACAAACATACATTTTAAATAGTTCTCTATATCAATGACTGAACGGAAAAAATGCATGGTGACATGGTGGGTGGGGTACGGCAATTTTAGTGATTTTTTCAAAATAAGTGCGATTCTTACGGCAGTTAAAAACCTGGACCGACTTGCATTTTAAAATTTTAGAAGCGCTGCTATTCAGTATATATAACGTTAATGTCAGTCACCTTATCAAATTAAGTTATATTTGAGGCAGTTAAAGGAACTACATTCTCGAAGTGCGTAAAGCTCCTTGTCCAAAAACTGGTGTATTACTGCGCATAGTATATCAGTACATTTACAAAAAAGACACGTTTATACTGTATACAATTACACTTATTTCATTATTTCACAATCAGTAGTTATATTATTCGGTATTCATAACGTTCATGGCAGTCACCTTATCAAATTAAGTTATACTTGAGGCATTTAAAGGAACTACATTCTCGAACTGCATAAAGCTCCTCAACCAAAAACTCCAACATCAGAAACAACAGCTCCAAAGAGTCACAAAAATTGAGTTTCGAGTGGGGTGGGAAGGCAGGGCGAGCGAGGGTGTGGAAGGGGGCAACATATATGTGTAAGAAGCTATGTGTAAGAATTGAACAAAACAACACAGAAATATGAAGAAAAAAAAAATCGAGGGGGTGGCGGGGGTGGGGGGATTGAGGGCAACATATGTGTAAGATGCTATGTAAGAATTGATCAAAACAACTTAGAAAATTAATATGTAAATTTTTATATTAAAAATAGAGTTTTGAGCGGGGGTGGGGTGTGTGGGTGGGGGAGAGGTGGTGGGTGGTGGGGAGGGCAACATATATGTAGAAGCAAAAAAAACAATACAGAAATATGTAAAAAAAAAATCAATAAAAAACAAGAGGTCAATGACCTTGAGGCTCTACTGATAGATTTTGATAGCTAGGTCAGCATTCCTGTGAAGTTTCATAAAAACTATCAAGTAGTTTCCGAGTAGCAGTCGCTACAAGTTGAAGTTTTTACTATATAACTCTAGGTAAACAAAGATGGCCACTAGCAGCCAAGTTTAATGTTGAATCAAAATAATTTTCGATAAGGATCAACATCTTGTCATGCTGATCATTTCAAAAAAAGTCCCATATCAATATCACTTACAGTTTTCAAGAAGTAGTCGCTACAAACTTGTTTTTAACAAGAGGTCAATGACCTTGAAGCTCTACTGATTGATTTTGATTTCAGAAAGTAGTCGCTACAAACTTGTTTTTCCAATTTTTAGCCGTGGCGGCCATCTTGAATTTCCGGCCGACATGAAATTTTGCTAGGATCAATAAGACATCAAGAGCAACATTCCTGTGAAGTTTCATGAAAATGCGTCAAGTAGTTTCAGAGCAGTAGTCGCTACAACTTTTCATTATATAACTCTATGTAAACAAAGATGGCCGCTGACAGCCATGTTTAACATTGAATAAAAACGATTTTTGACAAGGACCAACATCATGTCATGCTGATCATTTTAGAAAAAGTCCCATATCAATATCACTTATAGTTTTCAAGAAGTAGTCGCTACAAACTTGTATTTTGAAAATTTATTTTTAGCCATGGCGGCCATCTGGAATTTTCGGCCGACCTGAAATTTTGCTAGGATCAATTAGACATTAAGAGCAACAATCCTGTAAAGTTTCATGAAAATCTGCCAAGTATTTTCAGAGGAGTAGTCGCTACAAGTTTTCATTATATAACTCTATGTAAACAAAGATGGCCGCTGGCAGCCATGTTTAATGCCGAATCAAACCGATTTTCGACAAGGACCAACAGCATGTCATGCTGATCATTTTAGAAAAAGTCCCATATCAATATCACTTAGAGTTTTCAAAAAGTAGTCGCTACAAACTTGTATTTTAAAAATCTATTATTGGCTTTGGTGGCCATCTTGGATTTCACATCAACATGAATTTTTGCTAGGATCAACTAGACTTCATGGGCAACATTTCTGTAAAGTTTCATGATTATCCATTAAGTAGTTTCAGAGGAGTAGTCGCTACAAATAAAATTTTACGGACAGACGGACGCCGGAAGCCGCACAACGGCATAAGCTCTGCTGATCTCTGATCAGTCAAGCTAAAAATCTATGTTTAGCCATGGTGGCCATCTTGAATTTCCAGCCGACCTGAAATTGTGCTAGGATCAACTAGACATCAAGAGCAACATTCCTGTGAAGTTTAATGAAAATCCGTCTAGCAGTTTCAGAGGAGTAGTCACTACAAATCTTTACTATACAAACTCTATGTAAACAAAGATGGCCACTGGTGCCCAGGTTTAATTTTGATTCAAAATAATTTTCGACAAGGATCAACATCATGTCATGCTGATCATTTTAGAAAAAGTCCCATATCAATATCACTTACAGTTTTTAAAAAAACCTGGTTTTAGCCATGGCGGTCATCTTGAATTTCCGGCTGACCTAAAATAAATCTGGGATCAATTAGAATCAAGAGCAACATTCCTGTGAAGTTTCATAAAAATTTGTCAAGTAGTTTCAGAGGAGTAGTCGCTACAAGTTTTTACTATATAAATCTATGTAAACAAAGATGGCTGCTAGCGGCCATGTTTAAAGTTGCATCGAAATAAATTTCGACAAGGATCAACATCTTGTCATGCTGATAATTTCAGAAAAAGTCCCATATCAATATCACTTACAGTTTTCAAGAAGTAGTTGCTACAAACTTGTTTTTAACAAGAGGTCAATGACCTTGAAGCTCTACTGATTGATTTTGATTTCAGGAAGTAGTCGCTACAAACTGGTTTTTTGAAAATCTATTTTTAGCCGTGGTGGCCATCTTGAATTTCCGGCCGACCTGAAATTTTGCTAGGATCAATAAGACATCAAGAGCAACATTCCTGTGAAGTTTCATGAAAATCCGTCAAGTTGTTTCAGAGAAGTAGTCGCTACAAGTTTTCATTATATAACTCTATGTAAACAAAGATGGCCACTGACAGCGATGTTTAACATTGAATCAAAATAATGTTCGACTCGGATAACCATCATGTCATTCTGATCATTTTAGAAAAAGTCCCATATCAATATCTCTTATAGTTTTCAAGAAGTAGTCGCTACAAACTTATTTTTTAAAAATCTACTTTTAACCATGGCGGCCATCTTGAATTTCCGGCCGACCTGAAATTTTGCTAAGATCAATTAGACATCAAGAGCAACATTCGTGTGAAGTTTCATGAAAATCCGTCAAGTAGTTTCAGAGGAGTAGTCGCTACAAGTTATCATTATATAACTCTTATGTAAACATACATGGCCACTGGCAGCCATGTTTAACGTCGAATCAAAATAATGTTCGACTTGAATAACCATCATGTCATGCTGATCATTTTAGAAAAAGTCCCATATCAATATCACTTATAGTTTTCAAGAAGTAGTCGCTACAAACTTGTATTTTGAAAATCTATTTTTAGCCATGGCGGCCATCTTGAATTTCCGGCCGACCTGAAATTTTGCAAGGATCAATTAGACATCAAGAGCAACATTCGTGTGAAGTTTCATGAAAATCCGTCAAGTATTTTCAGAGGAGTAGTCGCTACAAGTTATCATTATATAACTCTATGTAAACAAAGATGGCCACTGGCAGCCATGTTTAACGTCGAATCAAAATAATGTTCGACTCGGATAACCATCATGTCATGCTGATAATTTTAGAAAAAGTCCCATATCAATATCTCTTATAGTTTTCAAGAAGTAGTCGCTACAAACTTATATTTTAAAAATCTATTTTTAGCCGTGGCGGCCATCTTGAATTTCCGGCCGACCTGAAATTTTGCTAGGATTAATTAGACATCAAGAGCAACATTCGTGTGAAGTTTCATGAAAATCCGTCAAGTAGTTTCAGAGGAGTAGTCGCTACAAGTTATCATTATATAACTCTTATGTAAACATACATGGCCACTGGCAGCCATGTTTAACGTCGAATCAAAATAATGTTCGACTTGAATAACCATCATGTCATGCTGATCATTTTAGAAAAAGTCCCATATCAATATCACTTATAGTTTTCAAGAAGTAGTCGCTACAAACTTGTATTTTGAAAATCTATTTTTAGCCATGGCGGCCATCTTGAATTTCCGGCCGACCTGAAATTTTGCAAGGATCAATTAGACATCAAGAGCAACATTCGTGTGAAGTTTCATGAAAATCCGTCAAGTATTTTCAGAGGAGTAGTCGCTACAAGTTATCATTATATAACTCTATGTAAACAAAGATGGCCACTGGCAGCCATGTTTAACGTCGAATCGAAATAATGTTCGACTCGGATAACCATCATGTCATGCTGATAATTTTAGAAAAAGTCCCATATCAATATCTCTTATAGTTTTCAAGAAGTAGTCGCTACAAACTTATATTTTAAAAATCTATTTTTAGCCGTGGCGGCCATCTTGAATTTCCGGCCGACCTGAAATTTTGCTAGGATTAATTAGACATCAAGAGCAACATTCCTGTGGAGTTTCATGAAAATCCGTCAAGTAGTTTCAGAGGAGTAGTCGCTACAAGTTTTCATTATATAACTCTATGTAAGCAAAGATGGCCGCTGGCAGCCATGTTTAACGTCGAATCAAAACAATTTTCGACAAGGACCAACATCATGTCATGCTGATCATTTTAGAAAAAGTCCCATAGCAATATCCCTTAGAGTTTTCAAGAAGTAGTCGCTACAAACTTGTTTTTTAAAAACCTATTTTTAGATTTGGCGGCCATCTTGGATTTCACATCTACATGAATTTTTGCTAGGATCAACTAGACTTCATGGGCAACATTTCTGTAAAGTTTCATGAAAATCTATTCAGTAGTTTCAGAGGAGTAGTCGCTACAAAAAAAAGTTAACGGACGGACAGACGGACAGACGGAAGGACGACGGACGCCGCACCACGGCATAAGCTCTGCTGATCTCTGATCAGTAGAGCTAAAAATCTATGTTTAGCCGTGGTGGCCATCTTGAATTTCCGGCCGACCTCAAATTGTGCTAGGATCAACTAGACATCAAGAGCAACATTCCTGTGAAGTTTCATGAAAATCCGTCTAGTAGTTCAGAGGAGTAGTCACTACAAATGTTTACTATACAAACTCTATGTAAACAAAGATGGCCACTGGAGCCCAGGTTTAATTTTGTTTAAAAATAATTTTCGACAAGGATCAACATCATGTCATGCTGATCATTTTAGAAAATGTCCCATATCAATATCACTTACAGTTTTCAAGAAGTAGTCACTACAAATTTATTTATTTTAAATATATTTTTAGCCGTTGCGGCCATTTTGAATTTCCGAATGAACATCCATCAAGTAGTTTCAGAGGAGTAGTCGCTACAAGTGTTTACTATATAACTCTATGTAAACAAAGATGGCCACTGGCAGCCATGTTTAACGTCGAATCCAAATAATGTTCGCCTCAAATCAACATCATGTCATGCTGATCATTTTAGAAAAAGTCCCATATCAATATCACTTATAGTTTTCAAGAAGTAGTCGCTAAAAACTTGTATTTTGAAAATATATTTTTAGCCATGGCAGCCATCTTGAATTTCCGGCCGACCTGAAATTTTGCTAGGATCAATAAGACATAAAGAGCAACATTCCTGTAAAGTTTCATGAAAATCCGCCAAGTAGTTTCAGAGGAGTAGTCGCTACAAGTTTTTACTATATAACTCTATGTAAACAAAGATGGCCGCTGGCAGCCACGTTTACGTCGAATCAAAACGATTTTTGATAAGGACCAACATCATGTCATGCTGATCATTTTAGAAAAAGTCCCATATCAATATCACTTATAGTTTTCAAGAAGTAGTCGCTACAAACTTGTATTTTGAAAATCTATTTTTAGCTTTGGCGGCCATCTTGGATTTCACATCAACATGAATTTTTGCTAGGATCAACTAGACTTCATGGGCAACATTTCTGTAAAGTTTTATGAATATCCATCCAGTAGTTTCAGAGGAGTAGTCGCTACAAATAAAAGTTAACGGACAGACGGACGGACAGACGGACGGACGACGGACGCCGCACCACGGCATAAGCTCTGCTGATCTCTGATCAGTAGAGCTAAAAAAGGTTAAAAAAAAAGGTAAAAAAAAAACAAGAGGTCAATGACCTTGAAGCTCTACTGATTGATTTTGATTTCAGGAAGTAGTCGCTACAGACTTGTTTTTTGAAAATCTATTTTTAACCGTGGCGGCCATCTTGAATTTCCGGCCGACCTGAAATTTTGCTAGGATCAATTAGCCATTATGAGCAACATTCGTCAAGTAGTTTCAGAGGAGTAGTCGCTACAAGTTTTCATTATATATCTCTATGTAAACAAAGATGGCCGCTGGTAGCCATGTTTAACGTCAGATCAAAACGATTTTCGACAAGGACCAACATCATGTCATACTGATCATTTATATCTCTTATAGTTTTGAAGAAGTAGTCGCTACAAACTTATTTATTTTAAATCTATTTTTAGCTGTGACGGCCATCTTGAATTTCTGGCAGATCTGAAATTTTGCTGGGATCAATTAGACATCAAGAGCAACATTCCTGTAAAGTTTCATGACAATCCGTCAAGTAGTTTCAGAGGAGTAGTCGCTACAACTTTTTACTATATAACTCTATGTAACCAAAGATGGCCACTGGCAGCCATGTTTAACGTCGAATCAAAATAATTTTCCACAAGGATCAACATCATGTCATGCTGATCATTTTAGAAAAAGTTCCATATCAATATCACTTATAGTTTTCAAGAAGTAGTCGCTACAAACTTGTATTTTAAAACTCTATTTTTAGCTTTGGCGGCCATCTTGGATTTCACATCAACATGAATTTTTGCTAGGATCAACTAGACTTTATGGGCAACATTTCTGTAAAGTTTCATGAATATCCATCCAGTAGTTTCAGAGGAGTTGTCGCTACAAATAAAAGTTTACGGACAGACAGACGGACGGACAGACGGACGGACGGACAGACGGACGACGGACGCCGCACCACGGCATAAGCTCTGCTGATCTCTGATCAGTAGAGCTAAAAAAGGAAAAAAAAAAAGTTTTTTTTGTTTTTTCGCGACACGACGTCTTGTTGTGGTGAGCAATTGTGCCAAGTTATTTGAAAATCCGTTTGATTATTGTCAAGAGTTATGAAGCGGACAGACTTGTACAGACGAACGGATTTTGACTTTGAACTCTATGTGTGACCTTCACCTTGGAGCCACGGACCTGGATTTTGTGAGCGACACGTCGTCTTGTTGTGGTGAGCAATTGTGCGAAGTTATTTGAAAATCCGTCCATTATTGTCAGAGTTATGAAGCGGACACGACTGCACACGCGAACGGACAGACAGTGCGACTACCATATGCCACCCTTCGGGGGCATGAAAAAGTAATTAAAAAAAAATGAAATAAAAAAAAAAATTAAAAAAAAATTATTAAAAAAATATATATATATTAAAAAAAAATAATACAAAAATCAAAAAAAATAATCAATCAAATGGAAAAAAAATTAAATCAAAAAAAATTAAATCAAAAAAAATTAAAACAAAAAACAAACATCTAAAACAAGAAATATCACTGTAAGTGATCAATGCCCCCGAAGTGTCCTTTGACCTCTAAGTATGACCTTGACCTTGGAGCCATGGACCTGGATTTGTGCACAACACCTCAATTGGTTGTGATGAGCACTTGTGCCAAGTTATTTGAAAATCCATCCAGGCATGCAAAAGTTATTGACCGGACACAATTTGACCGTTGACCTCTAAATGTGACCTTGACCTTGGGGCCACAGACCTTGATTTTGTGTGCTTGGAGGGTCAACGTCACTTCCACATTTGCTTTGTCACGTTGCAATGTACCACTCAAATGCACATAAAAAAAAATGTGCACTCAAATGTTAAGTACAACAAGAGGTCAATGACCTTGAAGCTCTACTGATTGATTTTGATTTCAGGAAGTAGTCGCTACAGACTTGTTTTTTGAAAATCTATTTTTAACCGTGGCGGCCATCTTGAATTTCCGGCCGACCTGAAATTTTGCTAGGATCAATTAGACATTAAGAGCAACATTCCTGTGAAATTTCATGAAAATCCGTCAAGTAGTTTCAGAGGAGTAGTCGCTACAAGTTTTCATTATATAACTCTATGTAAACAAAGATGGCCGCTGGTAGCCATGTTTAACGTCAAATCAAAACGATTTTCGACAAGGACCAACATCATGTCATACTGTTCATTTTAGAAAAAGTCCCATATCAATATCTCTTATAGTTTTGAAGAAGTAGTCGCTACAAACTTATTTATTTTAAATCTATTTTTAGCTGTGGCGGCCATCTTGAATTTCCGGCCGACCTGAAATTTTTGCTAGGATCAATTAGACATCAAGAGCAACATTCATGTGAAGTTTCATGAACTTCCGTCAAGTAGTTTCAGAGGAGTAGTCGCTACAAGTTTTTACTATATAACTCTATGTAACCAAAGATGGCCACTGGCAGCCATGTTTAACGTCGAATCAAAATAATTTTCCACAAGGATCAACAACATGTCATGCTGATCATTTTAGAAAAAGTCCCATATCAATATCACTTATAGTATCAATATCACTTATAGTTTTCAAGAAGTAGTCGCTACAAACTTATTTTGAAAAATCTATTTTTAGCTGTGACGGCCATCTTGAATTTCTGGCAGATCTGAAATTTTGCTAGGATCAATTAGACATCAAGCGCAACATTCCTGTAAAGTTTCATGACAATCTGTCAAGTAGTTTCAGAGGAGTAGTCGCTACAAGTTTTTACTATATAACTCTATGTAAACAAAGATGGCCGCTGGCAGCCATGTTTAACATTTAATCAAAACGATTTTTGACAAGGATCAACATCATGTCATGCTGATCATTTTAGAAAAAGTCCCATATCAATATCACTTATAGTTTTCAAGAAGTAGTCGCTACAAACTTGTATTTTAAAACTCTATTTTTAGCTTTGGCGGCCATCTTGGATTTCACATCAACATGAATTTTTGCTAGGATCAACTAGACTTTATGGGCAACATTTCTGTAAAGTTTCATGAATATCCATCCAGTAGTTTCAGAGGAGTTGTCGCTACAAATAAAAGTTTACTGACAAACGGACAGACGGACGACGGACACCGCACCACGGCATAAGCTCTGCTGATCTCTGATCAGTAGAGCTAAAAACCAGTAAGTGATCTTACATGGTTTTTGCGTTCAAGTTTTCAGTGGAAAAATCTTGTGTTTTGTAAGCTTTTTAATTAAAATTAGAGATATAAACTGTTATGTCTAAAGTATAACTGTATAAAAAGTGTAAGTATGAAAAATTAACCCTTAATAATACCAATCTAAAACTTTCAACAGTTTTTTGTCTCTCCTGAAAAGTAGCAATAATGCACTTACATCGTTTTTACGTTCAACAGACGATATGTAGCTTGGTAGAGGATCATAAGCTTATAGTAAACACAAAATATTGAACCTCTGGCTCTTGTAGCTTCAGAGAAAAAGATTTTTTAAGTTTTTCCTTATTTATGTAAAACTGTGACTGGCTAGATTTGACCCCAGGGTCACCATTTGGTAGAGAACCATGAGCTGATGCTACATGTAATATATTTGCCATCATACCTAATGTTTCTTAAGTTTATATAAACATGACATAAAAACTCCTGTATCCAAGAAAAGTATCAGAACATGTATCATCATCAGAACATGTCCTAATTTAACCTCCATCTTTGTGATGAAAATGTCAAAAAGTATAACGAACATAACTGCTTTGTGAGTTAAGCATTTTATTGTTAGTAGGCTAATGTGATATTGAAAACTAACTGAAGTGGACGAGAATTGTTTCTTATGTATGTCAGGACAATCACTTTGCTGAGAACTGGTAATTCCAGAGTAATAGATTTATTTATGTGTCAAGGTGCACTTAACGTGTATGCAGAAGGGGAGACACTTGCCATTGAGGCAGTTCAAATTGGCAGGTTCCTGATCTCAAATACAACATCAAAGGACTGAAGGTCCTGAGAGTCGCCAAGATTGAACAGTTTCTATTTTCTTGACGAGGTTAAAGGTTTTTAAATTTACAGTACAACATGGACAAACTGTTGATTCGCCGCAAAATGGGGAAACTCTAACCTGTTTTGCAAGGCGTAGTATAACCTTACATGTGTTGAAAAAGAAGTAAAACACCATACAAACAAAAATAAAGAGTAGATTTTTATCAGAATCTGAGAATCTTTCCCATATAGTCAATGGAGACTGTTGAACGATATTTGGAAAACATGCACGAAACTGACTTTGTTTCAGCCTCCACTGATTGAAGACAGTTAAATATTCAGTGTAAGAAGAAATGAGAACAAGTTATGAAATGTAATTGTTGATAAAGTTTTTATTTTAAATCGAGTTAAGAGAATGTTTGAATATTTATATTAAAGACATTGAAAACTTGTCTTTGTTTGGAGTTAAAATAGTTTTTCAACAAATGTTATGCTACTTACGACGGTCAGTTTTTTTAGTGGTGGAGGCATACCACACAATATGATGGAGGCAGACCACCCAATTATTCCTGGGTAAAAGCAGTACTATATACCTCCCACCATCTGCAAGATTACTATGAATCAAAGACCCTCATATATATACCCCAAAAGCAGTGTTTGAACCCAGGTTAGAGCGCAATCGCATGGGATTCAGACATTGTCATTTCAATAGTCAAGTATAGGGCTGCAACATTACACTGCACATGATATATTGCTATAATTTCTCTGACCACATGCATCGTATCAAAGGTATTTATTGCGATTTAAAAACAACGAAATATGTATATATTTGATTTTCCTAGCTTTATTGGCCTACGTAAACAAATGCAGTTTTAACGTAAATTAGTTATCCAACTGTATCACGATACATATCATTCTGCATCATGAATCGTCAATACATATTGTTTTGTTTTGCCATTACAAGCATCATTAGCAAAGTGTATCATTGCAGCCCTTTTAAAATAAAAGTAAAATACAGCGGAACACAATTCACTTTCTATCAACTGATTTAATTTTGTTTAGCCAAGAATGGCAACATGTAATGAAAATAGAAGGTGGTCAGTTGTGGTAATAAGTCTATTCCAGAATTGCACATCTCTCTTAATTCTAATCATTTCTATACCCCTAGGTGTCCATATAACTAAATCGCACCAATTTATATTCCAAATGTGGAGCTGTCCCTGAATTTGGTAAAAATATGCATGCTCTTGTTTAATGGCAAGCTTGTCATTTTCTTCATTAATACAAATAAACATGTTGTGTATGACTGCATCTTCTCTTTGATGCAAGTTTGAATATTTGCTTAAAGATTTGACCTCAACAAGTCCATTGTCTGTAATTCCTGATGATGTATCACAAAGAGAAACTAACCAGTCTGGACTAGCTACCAAGTATGGGAAGTGTGGACTGACAATTAATCCTATGTCTTGGCCAGACACAATGTAACCTTCTTGCTCTTTTAGTGTTCTGTACTGAGCAAGAGGCTCTGCTTGTTTTCTCCAATTTGTATGAGCCGAGGTGAAAGGCTTTGGACTGGCTAATCGCTGCAGTAGTTTGTCGGCTGGAAGTTTAGTACATTGTGCAATTTCTTTCAAGTTAGATGATGTAAGACGTTTTGATCGTTCAAAGGCCCAAAATTCAACACTAGAACTTTGTCCAACAGTATGTTTAGAAATATTCTGCTGTTCTTCTGACGTAGCAATATTTACATTATTTTCGTAATAATTCAACTCGGCTGCAGTAACATTAAAGGTTTCTTCAAATGAAACAATTGAACAATTACTTGACTGATTTATGAGAACATGAGACTGTTGCTTCAGTCGGAGTACTGTTAGTCTCTGGTACATGATTGTGCACTGGTTCGAAATTATTTCCCTCCAGAATGTCCACTAATTGTCCTTTTCATAATTATATGAATCCATTTTAATATCTGCAAACCTTATGCATGCCTGTCCTACTACTTTTGGTTTGTGCCATGTCTGCAATTTTGAAGTCTGCGACTGAGCTGCAGGTGTAAACTCTGAACAGATTACTTTGTTCGAATTATAAAAGATCCAATCCTTGTCCCTATGCTTCTGTGCAGCTGACTTTGTTCCATCACACAATCAAGAAATACTGGTAGATGTCACTGTCCTCAATAAGGGGCACATTGTCCAGATAGTTGGTATAGCCATCAGGTGGAGGGTGGTCCAATATTGCCTGCACAAAAACTTGGTGGGAATTGACAGTTTCATCGGTGTATAGTTTTATCGAATTTCTGTCCGAGTTGATCAAATATTTCTTGTCACATTTATTCTGGATATAATGATTTACTCTGAAAGTAGACAGAATACAATGTTAACTCCCAGCATTGGATTTTCATGTGCACATGGAAAAAAAAAAATCAAGTGGGGTGGGGTGAAAGGCGGGGGCGGGCGGGCGGGAAGTGGGCAACATATATGTGTAAGAATTGACAAAAGCAACACAGAAATATGTAAAAAAAAAAAGTTTCAAGTGGGGTTGGGGTGTGGGGGAGAGCGGGGGGAGAGGCGGGAGTGGGTTGAGGGCGGGGGGAGGGGGCAACATATATGTGTAAGAATTGACTAAAACAACAAAGAAATATGTAAAAAAAAAATAAAAAAAATTAAGAAATGACTAAAACAACACAGAAATATGTAAAAACAACAACAACAAAATTAGATTTTCAAGTGGGGGTTGGGTGGGGGAATGGGGGTTGGGTGGGGGGAGCGGGGTGAGAGGCGGGAGTTGGTTGGGGGTGGGGGGAGGAGGGGGAAACATATGTGTGTAAGAATTGACTAAAACAATAAAGAAATATGTAAAAAAAAAAAAAGTTCCAAGTGTGGGGCGGAGTGTGGGGGGTTGATCGGGTGAGAGGGGTGGGGGGGTGGGGGGGTGGGAGGGGGGTTGCAACATATTTGTGTAAGAATTGACAAAAGCAACACAGAAATATGTAAAAAAATAGTTTCAAGTGGGTGTGGTGGGGTGGGGTGTGGAGTGGTGGTGAGAGGATGGAGTGGGGGGGGGGGGGGGGGGGGGGCAACATATGTGTGTAAGAATTGACTAAAACAACAAAGAACTAGAAATTGTTATTGTCCATGGGACAAAAACGTATGGCTCCCCCACTCGCCCGAACAGGCATAATTGACAACTCTAGGTCCAACCGTTCTCTATTGATCTGAGATCGTATCCCTGTGACTGTATCTACTATCTGTATCAGTAAGGCCACATAAAAAATATGTGTGGTTCAGTTAACCCGACCGACTCTATTTTTTTAAGGGGCTGACCCTAAAACTTTTAATGCAAAAATTAAAATAAATTAAAAAAAAATTAAACAAAAACAAGAGGTCAATGACCTTGAAGCTCTACTGATTGATTTTGATTTCAGGAAGTAGTCGCTACAGACTTGTTTTTTGAAAATCTATTTTTAACCGTGGCGGCCATCTTGAATTTCCGGCCGACCTGAAATTTTGCTAAGATCAATAAGACATTAAGAGCAACATTCCTGTGAAGTTTCATGAAAATCCGTCGGGTAGTTTCAAAGAAGTAGTCGCTACAAGTTTTCATTATATAACTCTATGTAAACAAAGCAGCCATGTTTAAGGTCAAATCAAAACAATTTTCGACAAGGACCAACATCATGTCATACTGATCATTTTAGAAAAAGTCCCATATCAATATCACTTATTGTTTTGAAGAAGTAGTCGCTACAAACTTATTTATTTTAAATCTATTTTTAGCTGTGGCGGCCATCTTGAATTTCCGGCCGACCTGAAATTTTTCTAGGATCAACTAGACATCAAGAGCAACATTCCTGTGAAGTTTCATGAACATCCGTCAAGTAGTTTCAGAGGAATAGTCGCTACAAGTTTTTACTATATAACTCTATGTAACCAAAGATGGCCACTGGCAGCCATGTTTAACGTCGAATCAAAATAATTTTCCACAAGGATCTACATCATGTCATGCTGATCATTTTAGAAAAAGTCCCATATCAATATCACTTATAGTTTTCAAGAAGTAGTCGCTACAAACTTATTTTTTAAAATCTATTTTTAGCTGTGACGGCCATCTTAAATTTCTGGCCGACCTGAAATTTTGATAGGATCAATTAGACATCAAGAGCAACATTCCTGTAAAGTTTCATGACAATCCGCCAAGTAGTTTCAGAGAAGTAGTCGCTGCAAGTTTTTATCATATAACTCTATGTAAACAAAGATGGCCGCTGGCAGCCATGTTTAACGTTGAATCAAAACGATTTTTGACTAGGATCAACATCATGTAATGCTGATCATTTTAGAAAAAGTCCCATATCAATATCTCTTATAGTTTTCAAGAAGTAGTCGCTACAAACTTATTTTTTAAAAATCTATTTTTAGCTGTGACGGCCATCTTGAATTTCCGGCGGACCTGAAATTTTCCTAGGATCAATAAGACATCAAGAGCAACATTCCTGTAAAGTTTCATGACAATCCGCCAAGTAGTTTCAAAGGAGTAGTCGCTACAAGTTTTTACTATATAACTCTATGTAAACAAAGATGGCCGCTGGCAGCCATGTTTAACGTTGAATCGAAACGATTTTTGACTAGGATCAACATCATGTAATGCTGATCATTTTAGAAAAAGTCCCATATCAATATCACTTATAGTTTTCAAGAAGTAGTCGCTACAAACTTATTTTTAAAAATCTATTTTTAGCTGTGACGGCCATCTTGAATTTCCGGCCGACCTGAAATTTTTCTAGAATCAATAAGACATCAAGAGCAACATTCCTGTAAAGTTTCATGACAATCCGCCAAGTAGTTTCAGAGAAGTAGTCGCTACAAGTTTTTACTATATAACTCTATGTAAACAAAGATGGCCGCTGGCAGCCATGTTTAACGTTGAATCAAAACGATTTTTGACAAGGATCAACATCATGTCATGCTGATCATTTTAGAAAAAGTCCCATATCAATATCACCTATAGTTTTCAAGAAGTAGTCGCTACAAACTTGTATTTTAAAACTCTATTTTTAGCTTTGGTGGCCATCTTGGATTTCACACCAACATGAATTTTTGCTAGGATCAACTAGACTTTATGGGCAACACTTCTGTAAAGTTTCATGAATATCCATCCAGTAGTTTCAGAGGAGTTGTCGCTACAAATAAAAGTTTACGGACAGACGGACGGACGGACGACGGATGCCGCACCACGGCATAAGCTCTGCTGATCTCTGATCAGTCGAGCTAAAAACACACCTGCATATTATATACATTATGCAAAACTCATTTCAAAGTAGTTTTAACTCTGTGACTGAACTTCAACATTAGTGCTGCCCTAAAAAAGAATAGGCATCTGCTCAAACCCCATTGTTTAAATTTAGTTTTCATGTACCTAGGTCATGTAAATCTTAAGATAACATGCCAGACCCATTAGTTTAGTGACCTTGACCTTTTGATCTTAAAGTCATTAGATATCTGAACAGTTGGATTATACTTAGAAATTTTCATGAACATAGGCCATGTCCAACTTGATATAATACGCCAGACCTAACGATTTTAAAGTAGATATCTGCACAATCCAAATGGATCAAACTTACACAGTTTTATGAACAGAGGTGATGTAAAACCAAAATGATTTTCAAGGTCGTGTTCAGGTCACTGTGACCTAAAAATCGGAAGCAAATGTCTATCCACTCGTAGATCACTCTTAAAAA